>JAKUCM010009107.1:0-16476 GCA_023374145.1 Lepidium sativum | reverse complement strand
CAAATATGAAATTCGTCGTACCGAAAAGTAAATGAACTATCCAAAATACATGTAATACAAATATATACCTAAAATTATTATTTTTATTAAATTTAATATTTAAATGTTCAAAACATTAATTATAAATTTGATTACATTATTATTCTTTTTGAAAAAAGATAACAAAAAGATTCATATCTTTATTTAATTATTGAATTTTGTTAATGTTTTTAATTAAATTTTAACTTGTTTTTTTTTGGTCAACTGGTCTACTGGCTTTTAAATTCCACTCCTAATACTACAAGTAGGGGGTTCGATCCCTGGTGCCTTGAGGATTTCTAAAGTGACTACACCTGTCCTCGACAATTTTAACTTGTTTTGATTTTGAAAAAACAAATACATAAATTCAAACTCGACCAAAACTGAATAATTCACATAAAATTCAGATCTTTAACAAACTAGCACAATCAAACCATACCCGATCTGTTCCCAGCCGAGTTTAATCCATATAATATGTTTCAATATGTGTTAAGTGAGTGAAATAGAAAAACTTGAAAATTTGAATAGCCTAATTGTAATCTACATGAGTCTTGAATATCCATATTTAACGAGGAGATACACGACTTAGTTTGGTATTTATAATTAATTATATATTTATTTAGATATTACTTAAAATTTTAAATAATAAAAAATGTTGAATTGTAGAATCTAGCTAAATCGAGTTTAATTATTGTATGTGTAAATCTAGCATAGTGGTGTAGTCACTTTACAAATTCTCAAGACACCAAAGATTGACCTTTTACCTATACTAGTAGAAGTGAGATTTAAAAGACAATATGCTAGTTGACAAAAAAAAATATATGTATATCTATATCCGATTCGGTTACATCCGGGACCATATGATGTGACGATGGATGTTTGAACTTAGTAGTGTAATATCGTCAATACACAACCAGTGGGACTGGCCTCTGTGTTTTAAGTTGCACCATGTTCTGCCCTATTAGTGGGGAAGATATTGTCAATATTCTTCTTTGAGCATGCTCTCCAAACAAGGAAGATTTATAAATACCAAAATTAACATATGTGTTGAATAACCTATTTTCTAAAGCAAACTACATATGAAATCTGATATATGAAAATATATAAAAAAAATCAAGTAAAAGGTTACCTAGGACTGGTTTGAAATAATTTACAGATTTGTTTAGTCTACGCCTAGCTTTTTATTTGAGTTGGAATATTTGAACCGGATTCGATCCCAAAATATAATATCCGACCTGAACTAAAACCAATATAAATATTTGAATGATTCTTAAGTTTTTGTACTCAAAACCCAATTTCAATCATGAATCCGAGCAAAACCCAATATATAACTGAATATCCATATCATATTTATTATGTTTAAGTATTGTAATTTATATATTATCTTAAATATTTAAAATTAATTATAGTTCGAAATCCGAAGATATTCACAATATTTGATCAAAATAACAAAAAACGAAAATATGTAAAAATCTTTTCAAAATTTTGACTTTTAAGAGTTTTAAATATTTTTCGTGATACCCCCTCCCTGTAAACTTGGTGTGGTTGGTCGATCTACGCCAAGTTTGAACCATAATTCTTCGGAGGCGTGAATGAGAAATGACTTCGTGAATATGTCACTTATTTGTAGATGAGATGGAATGTACTTTACCTCTATAGCACCGAGAGCCACTCTCTCATGTAATGATGATCGAGCTCAAAGTGTTTTGTTCTGCCATGTAAGGCATGATTTGGTGTAAGGTAAACACATGAGAGGTTGTCACAACACAGTTCAGGTGTTGAGTAGAGTGGCAGACCAATTTCACGAAAACATATTTTGGCATGCAACTCGATCTAACTGCAGCGGAAGTGGTGTTACCATACCTGCAATGTTAGGAGATCTTCTGCATATTTTTGCTGAGACAAGAATAGACCAGCATCATGTGAGTGCAGTTGTATGCCAAGAAAGTAGTGCGTATTACCCAAGTCTTTCATGCGGAACTGTTTGTTGAGTTTTGTCAGAGATGAATCTATGATGATGCACACAAAGCCAAAGTCAATGAGAAAGGTATCGGATTTATTGAACCAAGTACAAGAGGACTGCGTAAGTCCATGTAATGCCTTATGTAATTGCCAAACATGATTGGGTTTTTCTGGATCAACAAAGCATTCAGGTTGCTTCATGTAAACTGTTTCAGTGAGGTCACCATGTAAGAAGGTGTTGTGTATGTCCATTTGTTTGATTTCCCATCCCATAATAGTGGCAAGATGGAGTGTAGATCGAACTGTGGATGTGCATACTATTGGGCTATAAGTATCGACATAATCAATGCCTTCCTCTTGATCAAATTCTTTAGCTTCTGCTCTGGCTTGTAGTCTTTCTAAGCTTCCATCAACATTTGTTTTTGTCCGAAAAACCCACTTGCTACCTAAGACACTCATGTTCGAAGTTTGTTAAACCAAGGATAATGTGTGTCTCTCTTTATAGTTGTATATTTCCTCGTTCATATATAGCTTATGCCCAGCCTTCATCTTTAAAGGTGGCGGAGACTGTTTTTCGCTCAGGGTAAGAGACATGTTGAGTGAGTAATGCATACCGAGGATTTGGTTTTAAACACTCCTAGTTTTGCTCTAGTGATCGTCGGATGAACGGACTGCGAATGCTATTCTGTAGGGGTAACTATTGAAGGGATATCACTCTGCACATCAACCTCATGAGAAGAAGAGAGTAGGTTATTGCTAATACAAGTGGGATCAAGGCCCGTCGTACACTCAGAACTCACCAAAACTTATGTGGTAGACGTGCTTTTTGTACTGGTTGGTGATAAAGGAATAAGAATAAGGACTGAGGATAAATTTGCTTGATGTTGTGGTAATTGAGCTATATCATGAAGGTCACACTACTATGATGGATTGTGTACAGATGATGTTGTCGGCATTGTAACTACTATAACATTCCTAGGAGAGAGACCATCTGATTCAAGAATATCAGATATTGAAGTTTCATAGGAAAGGTGTTTTAACCAAGCTTAAATCAGTGGAGATTGTTGATAGTGTGTCGGATTATACAGCTTATCTCTGAAGGGAAATTTGTCTTCATTGAAGGCAACATGTCGTGATATAACAATTCAATTTGTAGTGGGAAATATGCATCTATAACCTTTGTATTTTTCATTGTATCCCAAGAAAATACACTGCAGGGTTCGAGGATCAAATTTGTTCTTGGAGTAGTCACGAAGAGTTGGATAACACTCACATCCAAATGTGCAAAGTGAGCTGTAATCTGGAGCTGAACCAGTCAAGCATTCAAAGGGACTTTTGTGGTTAGTTGTTACTGTAGAATGCAAAAGATTGATGAAGAAATTAGCCGTAAAGAAAGCTTCAACCCAATATTGTTGAGGCATTTTACTCTGAAACATCATTGATAGCCAAGCTCAACAATATGTATATGTTTTCGCTCAGCTAACCCGTTTTGTTGGGAGTATAAGGGCATACAATCTGCTGACGAATATCGCAGCTTTGGAGTTGATGGAGGAACTGATTACTTATGAATTCCCCTCCATCATCGCATTGAAAGGTTCCAATCTTTGTGTTAAACTGATTTTCCTCAAGAGACTCATAATTGATAAAGACTTTATAGAAGTCTAACTTAGCCTTCAATGGATAAAACCAACAATATCTGGGGAAATGATCACTACAAGAGAACATAGAGTTTACAACTCCTATTTTCGTCCCTAAATCGTTGTTAACTCCCTTTACAACGAATTAGGGATGCTACATGTTTAGTCGTGTCATGCTCGTCGTAAGACAAGAGTCGTTGTGAAAGCGTTGTAAATTTTAACAACGCCCCAATTTCAATGTTAAAACGTCGTAAACGTGGCGTCGTAAAAACGTCATAACATATGGCCAACGTTGTAAAGGTGATGTTAAATTAAACGATGTAAGGGTGTTGTAAATTTAGCAACTAACTGGCAACACCTAGTTAACAACTAATTAGAGTACAAAGCTTTTACAACAAATTAGAGTCAAAAGCTTTTACAACGAATTAAAGTCGACTAACTAAAGACGAAATTTTTACGACTAATTAAAGACGAAATGTTTTACAACTACTTAACGACAAAGTCTTTTACAATTAATTAGGGACGTTTCTTTACGTTTCTTGCCAACAATTTAGGGACAAATAATTATTTAAAACTTTTAATTAAAAATATTCATTTAAACTCTTCAAGCTATCTTATTGGTAAGTACCACATCCGTTGATACAGTACCTTCTTCTGTCCACTCCATTGTGGCTTATATCTTGGCTTCTTACATAATCGACATTCTTGTAACAGATAATCATCTTTCCAACAGATCATACAATTGTTTATACAAACATCAATGGTTTCGCAAGGCAACCCAAGACTAAACACCAATTTCTGCGTCTCGTAATATGATTCAGCACACACATTCTCTTCCGGCAAATACTCTTTGAGCAAATCATTCCACATATTCATGCATGACTGAGATGAATTACATTCTGTTTTTATATTCATCATCCTAGCTGCCAATGATAATTTAGACAGACCTTATGTACATCCCTCGCAGAGAGGCTGGTTTGCAGCATCTAGCATGTCATAAAACCTTTTTGCATCTAAATTAGGTGCCTCAGAAACTATAGGTTGATCAGTATTAGTTTCATGTGACCATCTCATGCATCCTATCATACTCTACAACCCCATGAATCCCATTATGATAACCAACATCATGCAAATTACTCCATTCACCTATATTACCTTCAACATTTTTAAAATTACTACTACTTGTTTCATCATTCACACCACCACTATCACCTTCACCATGGTGAAACCAATTGTAATATGTAAACCCTCTATTTAGTAGATGATTCCAAACAGTTTCTTGATAAGAGGACTTTTAGTCTATTGTCAAATCCTATTATACTTATATGTCGGTTGTAGTATAATAGGTGTCAATCCAACTGGGAATGTAATTATCAATCAGGATGCAGTTAACTACTCTAATTCAAGTCAATCAAAGTTTGGTTTCTGTAGCGACCTAATTCAAACCTTTAAAATGAAAATAAACAAAGCAATGCGGTTGTAAATAATTCAGACAGAGCAACGAATAGTAGAGTATCAAATAGGATTAACACAGGGTGAGAAAGCAGGATCCTGAGGAGTGAGTTTCATGGGTCAATGTGACTCTTAAGCTAACTAGGCGCTTGATATCACTCAATAGAGCTAATCTCTAGGCAACGAGAACGCAAGTAATGAGTCAACTCCCGTGGTAAACAAACTCGAATAGACTACTAACAGACCCTATCGCCATAGGCATTTGGTAATCTAGTCGGAATAAATGATCAACACATTTAGCTTCAATTCACACTCTCTCTCTCCGATCCCTCGAGCTGAGCATGTGAATTTCTGAAGTGGTTCAGTCCGACGCTCTACAAAACACCCATCGGTGCTAGAGCGTCTCAGAACAAGCCCTAGTTGATCAGAATGAAGCTAGTGATGATAACACCAAATCAGAAAAGAATTCAACAAATCTAACCCTAAGCGACCTAGAAAACCCAAGCGTCACGCAGACCTAACTCATCCTCAGGAACCTTAGGTGACTACTCAGAACTCATGAGTCTAATAACAAGTACGAATTCAGAGTTTGAATGCATCAATAAAGAACTCGAACAAGGTATGAAATCAACGCTTAATGTAGAACTGAATTGCATAAAAATAAACTTGAAAATCAGAAAGTTTTGTTAGATTACAAAGCTCTAAGTTCGCAAGAAAAATCAATTATAAAAACTAGGGTTCGGGTTTACAACATGTAAGAATATTTATACTAAACTTATAGCAAAATCCTAGATAGACTCGGCCCAATGTGCAGTGGATTTTAGCCTCGGTTTGGCCCAATAAAGAAAAGAGCAGTAGTCCGTTTGAAATGGCCCTCCGCGAGTGGGAACTCGAGTTGAGCTCGAGTGTGTGATCTCAAGCTTGTGTGCGCGCGTGTCCACGAGCTGAAGCGCGTGCGGGATCGTACTGGCGCGGGAGAGAGCTCGAGATGAGCTCGAGCTGGCGCGTGATGGAGCTCGAGCTGGCGCGTGTCTGGACTCGAGCTGGTGCGTGTCTGGACTCGAGCTGGGGCTCGAGCTGGCGCGTGTCTGCACTCGAGCTGGTGCTCGAGCTGGCGCGTGTCTGCACTCGAGCTTGTGTTCCTCTTTTTCCAAAATAGACTCGATCGTGCCCACTTCCATTATCTGAAAACTCATAGAATGTAGTATATATGCAGATGCATATGAATGTGCATGAATAAGGCTATCTAGACTCCAACTATACGAGAATGTATCAGAAATGTACGTATAACATACCTAAATGATGTTCCTAAGACGTGCTAAAAATGTGTACATCAACTCCCACGAACTTAGTTTTTGCTTGCCCTCAAGCAAATGCATAGTGCTAAGAAGGAAAAGATGGTGCAGACACTGGGATCACCTTGCCTCAAACAAACAACTGAGTAGGCTGAAAACCTTAAGCCACAAATGAACGCTTATTCTATTGTAAAAACACAATCTATTATCATCAAGGCTTAGCATCCTAACAAGATATCCCTAGTGCTTAGTTGGGCTCTAAGAAACGCAAGTTTGATTCCTAGTTCCAAATGTGCGGGCAAGAGGGGTTATTGATCATAGACTATTGATACAACTTCCAAGAGCTTAGCAAGACTTAATTTATTCAGCACAATTATTTTTTAGATTCAGTTTTTACTCAAACTCAGGATTATGCTCGAGCTTTATAAGTGAACGCAAGGAAGTACGGGTTTACGCACAACCCTGATTCACCTTAGGCATCAATGTCTTTGCTTTCTCAATGAACACGAAAAAGTATGGGTTTACGCACAATCTCCGTTCTCCTTAGGCAATATCATATTGGTTTCATTAGTGAACACAAGAAAGTACGGGTTTACGAACAGTCCCGGTTCACCTTAGACCATGTGAGCTGAGTTATATGAGAAATACCTTTTTTTTTAGTTTTTTCGTTTCATTCTTTCTAATTGACAGAACTTAGACTCGATCCTAAGTGCAATGCACGAACACTCTGTTTTTTTTTATGATGCGTATGAAAAATGAGGTAAAATCAAATTAAGAAAACAGCAAACATGATTAGTAGTACCCTGAATCCTCCCCCGAACTTAAATCACACAGCTCTTGTGTCGATAAAAGATTGAGGAAGGTTCCAGATAAGTAATGAAATGAATGCACTCGTATGTACAAGAGGAGGTTGACGTTCTTACCTCAGCGAAATAGAGACCATCTAGTGGGATCCATGTCCATTGGATAAATTTTTGGTTACTGGGTGGATGTGAGCTCGAGTTGTGTTTATCATTGTAACCAGGCGATGGTTGTTGCGTGTAGCTCTGAAACTCTGGGCCGAATAGGTCATAGCTGCTGAGTCATGCCTGAGGTGTGAATTGCTGTGAGGTCGAGTCCTAGTTATCAAGCAATGGAATTCCCGTTTGCAGTGTAAGCTGGTGTACGTCTGTCTGCTGTTGTGGTTCCTCAGTCCGATTTCGCTCTCAACCCGGACGACTAGTGGAACGTCTCTACTGCTCGACCTTATCTAGGTGGCTCATAGTTGGGCTCCAAATCAAGCTCCTCAATATGTGCTGGTTGTACGAGTCCGTGTGATGAATCAAGATCAACTGCCTGGATTTTTGGCATTACATTCCTTGGCTGGGTTTGAGATGGTGTCACACGCTCATATGAAGATACTCTGCGTGGCTGCATCGCTGTCGGAGTGCTGTGCTCATACGAGGATGCCCTGTGTGGCTGCATTTCTGGCCAAGGATTGGAGGGTTGCTTGGAGATTGATGTCGATCTTCTGCGCTGCGCTGGTTCTGGAGGCGTAGGTTCTGGACTTCTTTGAGTGTTGGGGTTCAACGATAGGGAGCTGAGCTTGTCCATAATCGTGTTAATCTTCTTGGTATTCCACTTTGACAGCTTGGAGAGTAGCCCAATGTGTTTGTGCGCCGCTTTCAACCTTCTTGACATTTTAGGGTCCACATAGTCTTCAAAATAATAGCAGCCTGGCTCATCTAATGTGCTCTCTGTGACTTCACGTGTGTTGTCGCGAGGTTGGTTCTAGAGTGGCTTTTGGTGAGGAGATGCTCTGGAGGTAGAAATGCAATGTTGGACTCGAGAGCTAACAGGGTGTACTCTTGGTTAGGCAGCGGAATAAACGAATTCGTGCTTGCGCCTGGTTGTGTAAATCAGTACATCAACCTCCCTCTGGCTGAGCTCTTCCTCATAAATCTATGGTTCATGAGGTACGTCATGTCGATGTACACTGGTGGTATCGAATCTTTCGATCTTATAGTGACATTACATGCCTCCATTATCCTTTTAATGATTCCTCTGCAGCAAATGGAAGCGTTGTCTTTACTCTGCAACTGAGTAGCCCAACTTTTTACCAGATCATCTGCTTCATGATCGCCTTTGTGAACCCGTTGTCATTCCTGTTCCCCACAAAGTTGATCCCGTGATCGTAGCTGTTGAGAATGCTCAAAAGCGCTACATCAATCATTTCGATCTCAGGCTTCCTCACATTCCTGGACTCGTGCCTGGCAAAGCATATGTCAGTGATCACTTTGTGATAGTACCTGATTGCCGGGTTCCTGATCTTGGTGCTTTTACTGCGTGAAGCATTGTAGTCGTCTGGTGTTGCAATTATTTTCCACAGTAGGATCAGCTCGTCACGGTCGAAATCAGTGTTGTTTCCATCAGAATGTTGAAGTTCAAATAGCTGCTCGAATTGCAACGCTAAGAATAAGTATTTTATGTCGTTGACTACGAAAGTTAGAGCTCCAAACCCATCTATTTCCCGCAGTCTTGTCTCATTCTTAAGATACGTCTGCAGCTCCACTAAGGATAGGAACTGCACAGTTTCAGCAGGGTAGGTTTCGCGTGCGTACGACACGAAATGTGTTAGACCAACATTCCGCAACATCTGATCGACGCCTCCGGCTATGCCTAATTGCATCATTGTCTCCCAATGCAAGTATCTTGTCCCCTCCACTTTTACTTGCTTAAGGTGTCTCAATGCTTGTTTGTGTGGGACATTTTCAAGGAGATTTTCGTCAATCCAGGGAGATTTACTGTCTCAACTGGAGTGGTCTCTCTCATAACTTCTTTGCCACTGCGTCGCCTAGTTCTGCGTACCAGTTGCGGCGCCTCAAAACTCGAGTCCTCATCATCCAAATCCACTAGAGAATCAACTAAAGACGGTATGTTCTGACACCTCAAAGAACCTTCACCTGATCTTCTTATACTGTGAGCTAAAATCAACAACACCAAATTTAATCTTAAGTGAGTTCAGATTCAACAACACCAATACTGTAAATATAATAGAATAATCTATAATAATATAATATATTAAATACATAATATATAAAGTATTTTATAATAGTTTATAAGATTGATTTGGTGAGTTAAAGTGAGGCTCGAATTGGGAACTCGAGACGTGGCGGAGAGGTCGAGTTCGTAGCGGCTCGTGAGTTGACTCGGGTAGAAAACTCGAGTGCTGCTAGCGGAGCTCGGACGTTCACGCGGGCGCGTGAAATAGAGGAAGAGGTCCAGCGTGTCGGTGAAACAGAGCTCGACTATGTATCATGTTCCATTTGCGGTGCGTGCAGTGGGTCAACGCTCGGGCTGCTCGAGTTGTGTTCGGGACTCGTGAGCTCGGAGAGACAGCTCGAGTTCAGATCGAGTTTGCAGAGAACTCGGGAGAGGGTGCGTGGGAGCTGATGACCTCGACTGGAAGAGAGAGGGAGCTCTAGCTTGGTCGAGTGACGCTGAGCTCGAGATAGGTCGAGTAGCGTTTGACGCGTGCTCGAGTTGTGGAAAGGAGAGCACGTCTCGGTATGGCTTGAGGAGTGTGGACAGAGATGTGGTGCATGGATGTTCTCGAGGCCGAGGGGGCTCGATTCCGGTTGTGGAGCGTGCGCGTGGCGGCTCGAGCTGTCGAGCGTGCGTACCCAAAAGAGAGATAGGGCTCGAGTACTGCTCGAGCGTGGACACGGCTTGAGATGAGGTCGAGTGTATGCTTGAATGCGGATGAGAATTTCAAATAGGGTGTGAGCTGAACGCGGAGTCGAGATTGGGCAGCGAGGTAAGAGAGCTCGAGCTCGAGTTGCAGCTAAAAAAGAAGAAAGGAGAGTGTAAGCAAATGTGGATTTAATGTGAAGTGAAGGAGTCTTTTTACGGAGGAGAAAGAGTGGAGCGTGGGGGACAAGAGCATGTGGGTGCTGCAGCAAAGAGACAAGGTGATGTCTCTTCACCTCTTTTACTTTTTTTTTCATACATGACTCGACCTTAGTCTTGACGATGCCCTGGTACTCGAGTCCTGAAAATCAAATATTAAGTTAGCCGCAAAAAAATAAGTAATATAAAAATGTAAAAGCACAATTAAGATATGTTGAAGGATATGCATGGGATTGCCTCCCACGTGCGCTTGTTTGAATTCACTGAGCTTGACTTTCACCATTTCAAGGTTCAGTTGGGTCAACGAGAGAAACCGAGGTTCTCTCGCGAATAGTCTCATCAGCTCTATACTGCTTAACCCTTTGGCCATTCACAGTGAAATTGTTTCCTTCCTCGTTGATCAATGTAATAGCTCCATATGGCAAAACTTCTTTCACTCGGAATGGACCTGACCATTTTGACTTCAACTTTCCGGGGAACAATTTTAGCCTCGAGTTAAACAGTAACACTTGGTCGTCTGGCGTGATTTTCTTGTGTGCAATCTTCTTGTCGTGGAAGGCTTTTGTCCTTTCCTTGTACAATTTTGAGCTCTCGTAGGCTTCAAGTCTGTCTTATTCTAACTCATGCAGATTCAGGGCCCTTATCTCTTGAGCAGTTTTGAGATCAAAATTTATAAACCTTGTGGCCCACAGTGCCTTGTACTCTATCTCCACAGGCAGATGACATGTTGTTCCATACATAAGCTGAAATGGTGTTCTTCCAATTGGAGTCTTGAAAGCTGTTCTGTAAGCCCACAGGGCGTCGTCCAACTTCACTGCCCAATCACGTTTTTGACACCCCAACAGCTCGAGCTAAAATAGCCTTGATCTGGTTGTTTGAAACCTCCACCTGACCACTAATTTGTGGATGATAAGGCGTAGCTACCTTATGCTTAACTCCATTCTTCCTCAGCAGGTTCTCAAACACTTCATTAATGAAGTGAGAGCCTCCATCACTTATTACAACATGTGGTACACCAAATCTGGGCAAAATGATGTTCTTGAACAATCTAATGACGACTTTGGCATCATTAGTCGGACTTGCCACAACTTCTACCCACTTCGAGACATAGTCCACTGCGACGAGGATGTAGCGATTCCCATGAGATGGTGGATTGAAATGCCCCATGAAGTCGCTTCCCCAGTAGTCAAATATATCAACTTCTAAAATTGGGTTTTGTGGCACTCGTTCCTTCTGCTGATACTACCCATTCTCTGACATGGGTCACACTTGGAGATGAAATTCTAAGTGTCCCTGAACACTGTCGGCCACCATAACCCTGATTGCATAATCTTCTGGACTGTTTTGAATGTGGCAAAATGTCCACCGTAAGCAGACCCATGACAATGCTCCAAAACACCCTGAACCTCTTCTTCTGCTATGCACCTTCTGAATAAACCATCTGCTCCCTTCTTGTATAAGTAGGGTTCATCCCATAAGTAGTGGTTGACGTATCCGAAAAACGTCTTCCTCTGATAGGCGTCCAAATAATTAGGCACTTCACCCATGACTAAGTAGTTGATCAAATCCGCATACCAAGGTAGAGTGCATCCAGCTAGGTTTTTGTTGATTTGAGAACAATTTTCTTCTGCTCCTAGAGTCATGAGTTGTTTTTCTGGCATTGAGTCATCAATAGTGGTCGAGTCCTCAATCATCATTCGCGACAGGTGATCTGCAACCCCATTTTCCACTCCAGGTTTGTCCACAATCTCTAAATCAAACTCTTGCAGCAGCAGTATCCATCTCAGTAGTCTCGGCTTGGCGTCTTTTTTATTCATAAGATATTTCCACACTGCATGATCATTGTGAACAATAACCTTGGATCCCACCAAGTATGATCTGAATTTCTCAAACACAAAAACTACAGCAAAGAGTTCATTTTCTGTGGTGGCATACTTGGTTTGGTCGTTGTCTAGAGTCCTGCTGGCGTAGTGTATCACGTTCAACTTCTTGTCCTTTCTCTGACCCAGGACTGCTCCAACAGCAAAATCGCTTGCATCACACATGATCTCGAATGGGAGGTCCCAGTCTGGAGCTTGGACTATTAGAGCAGATATCATCGCCTCTTTGATCTTAAGGAACGCTTCGAGACACTCGGGTTGAAATTAAACTCGAACTCCTTGCATAGTAGGCTCGTCAGGGGCCTTGCAATGTTGGAGAAATCTTGGATGAACCTTCTGTAGAACCCAGCGTGACCCAGAAAACTTCTAATATCCTTCACTGTCTTAGGAGGTTGTAGCTGAGCCATGACCTCAATCTTTGCTTTGTCAACCTCAATACCCCTCTCAGATATCTTGTGCCCCAACAATATCCCTTCCTGAACCATGAAGTGACATTTTTCCCAGTTGAGCACAAGGTTGGTCTCCACGCACCTGCTAAGCACCCTGCACAAATTTGACAAACAAGAGGAGTAGGAAGAGCCATAGACGGAAAAATATTCCATGAACACCTGAACTACATCCTCAATCAAATCCGAGAAAATAGAAGTCATACAACGCTGAAATGTAGCAGGAGCATTGCATAACCCAAACAGCATGCGTTTGTAAGCAAAAGTGCCATAAGGGCAGGTAAAAGTAGTTTTTTCTTGATCATCCGGGTGTATAAGGATCTGAAAGAACCCACTATATCCGTCAAGGAAACAGTAATACTTTTTACCAGACAACCTTTCAACCATCTGATCAATAAAAGGCAAAGGAAAGTGGTCATTTCTACTGGATGAATTCAGCCTCCTATTGTCTATACACATTCTATGCCCCGTTATGGTTATAGTGGGTATTAGTTCATCCTTATCATTCTTAACCATTGTAATACCCCCTTTCTTAGGAACACAATGCACAGGCGAAACCCACTTACTATCAGAGATTGGATATATAACATCAGCGTCTAGCAACTTAAGTATCTCTTTTTAACCACTTCTTTAAGGTTCGGGTTCAATCTCCTCTGGGGCTCTACACTAGAATGAGATTCATCTTCTAAGTGTATCCTATGCATGCAAAAACTTGGGGAAATTCCTCTAATATCCTTAAGTGTGTATCCTATGGCTTTTCTAAAACGTTTAAGCTCAGTCAAAAGCATACTCAATTCATCATCATTCAATGTGTCATTTACAATCACATGGTAAGTAGAATTGGGGCCCAGAAAAGCGTACATTAGCCCTGCAGGAAGTGGTTTCAGCTCCACTTTGGGTGCCATGAGTGTAAGAATATCGATCAAAAGAAGGAGAGATTATGAAGAGATTTATGAGAAAAGATTCAAGTATATTGAGTATCAAGAGTCTCCATTTTCGTGTCTTTTACAATAGTCTTAAGCATACTATATATAGTCATTACATTTGCACACTAAAACCCTTAGAAGCTAAGTTGAGTCGTCGAGGAGGAGAGAGAACGAAGTGATCCCGAGACGGGTCACCATCAAGTGAACCCGAGGCGGGTCACTATCAACCTCATGTCGCTTTCTTCCTTGGTTATTGGGAGAGAGATAAGAGCTTTGGTCCCCACAAGCTCCAACGGTCAAATAACTAGCTGTTGGTCTTCCTTCCATCCTAACCACTCATCGTAACTAGTCTCTAGAGGAAGAAAAAGGCTTAAATCACATTTGTGGCGATCGTTGGTAGCTCTGTGGTACGCACGTCTTCGTACTGCAATACAAAGTTCTTCGGACTGAAGGATTACCCACGTTATATGCTTCCTCGGTCATTTCCATTACCCGCGGTACGTACTGACTCGTACCGTGGTATACATTCCTTCGGACACAATCCTTACCCGCGGTACGTACTGACTCGTACCGCTGAAGTCTTGACTGGTCTGTGGCAATCCAACAAGTTCGCATAACATTCAGCTTCCATACTCAGGTAGCCCTCAGCGGCTGGCTTTATCAAAGCAACTTGCAGTTGATCTTCTGTTGTCAATTCTTCTAACAGCTCATCAGCAAGAGTGTCCATCTCGTGCACTGATAACACTTGACCTTCGATCGTTGGTTTATTAATCACATCATTGATGTTGAATTTCATTCTAAGATCTGGACCCAAATTCAGCTCAATGACTCCATTCCTAACATCAATTAGTGTGTCCGCTGTGGCCAAGAAAGGTCTTCCAAACAACAGAGGGTCCTTAGGTTCATCTTCCATCTCCAAGACAACAAAGTCTGTTGGTATCTCAACTCCCCCCACCTTCACAGGAAGGTCTTCCAGGATGCCATGAGAGATTCGCAATGACCTATTTGCCATAATCAATGAGATTTTGCAGGACTTGTAATCAACAAAGCCTAATCTTTTTGTGACTGAAAGCGGCATGAGGCTAACTGAGGCGCCTATATCGCAGAGACACTTGCTGAATGATAAGTGTCCAATCGAGCATGGGATTGTAAAGGTTCCATGATCACCAAGCTTTTTCGGCACAACTTTCCTTTGGATTATGACACTAATCTCTTTTGTCAGTACGACCATACCTTGACTGCTTGAGTTCTCTCCTTAACTGCATCCTTGAGAAATTTCTGGTATGGAGGCATTAGCATAAAAGCGTCCAGAATTAGAACTTCACCTCAATGTTTTTCATCTGCTTATCGAAGAACGCCTTGTACTTCTCAGTAATCTCCTTCTTGAATCTTTGGGGAAAGGGTAATTGAGGTTTATATAGTGGAAAAACAAATGGTTTACTTTTCTTTGGGGTTTCTGTAGGTGGATGAGCGTCTGGCGTGTTGGGTTTTTCAGCAGAATGTGGCTTAGGAACAGCTCCAGGTCGAGTCGCTGTCTGATCCCCCTCTTGAACCTTACTGTCCTCAGTATCCTTTGGACTCTCTGCTCGAATCAATAACTCGCGTTCACGTCTTAGGGTGATGGCATTGACATGATACTCTTTTGGGTTAGGAACTGCTTTCCCTAGAAGTTGGCATGTTCTCTTCACAGTGGAAGATGACGCTTGCTGACTCTCCACGTACTTGAGTCTTGCGTTCAGTGTCTCAAACTTGCACGTGATATCGTAGTGAGAAGCGTCAATCTTATAGTGCACCTCTGCAAATTTCTGTGTGACTTCAACAGCAGACGCTTTCTGTCCCTTCTGAATTTTTTGGAGTAGGCTTAAAACTTCTGGTGGCTGTGTAGCGGCTGGTGGAGTGTGTGCTTCATACCCAGGTGGTATGTTTGCAGATGGCTGGTAACTCTTGTGATATTGTTGCTTCAGGACAAACGCATTCGACTGGGCGTGTGGGGGTTTGGGTGGGTAGGTCTGGTCTTGGGGATTTGCCATGTTGTTGCTTCTGTATGAGAGGTTTGGGTGCTGCTTGTAGTTGTTGTACTGCTTGTAACCACCTCCCTGATTATGCAAATAATTGATCTCCTCAACCTGATCATCCTCCTCGTTAGGAATATGTTCATCTCCGGTCATGAAGTGGACATGTTTGTGTTGTACTTGCAGCAGCCTGGCGACTTTTTCCAACTTGACGTTCAGGGCCTTGAGTTCCTTCCTACTGACTGTGTCTGTGTCCACTGTGTTTCTGACCGTCCTGTCGTAATCCTCATTATACTGCCCATCTGCATGTGCCATATTCTCCACTAGCTGCCAACCATCAGTGACGTCCTGGTTAAGGAAATTTCCATGGATGGCGGTATCCAATAACCTACGGATGTTAGGGTGAACTCCTCTGTAGAGATTGTTGAGTAGAGTCTCAGCAGGGTATCCAAGATGTGGGTACTGAGACTGATAATTCTTGTACCTCTCCCACGCTTCAGCAAAGGTTTTAGAATTCTGCTAGGTAAAGGTAGAGATGGCATTTCTCAACTTTGCAGTTTGAGAGTTAGAGAAGAATTTGGCAAGAAACGCAGATTTGCAAGCTTCCCATGAAGTGATGGAGCCTTGAGGTAAGTGCTTCTCCCAGACGTGGGCCTTGTCTCCGAGGGAAAACGGGAACAACCTCAGTTTGAATGCATCCTCACTTACTCCATTGAGCCTTTTCAGTCCACAGAGCCGCTCGAATTCGTCCAAGTGATCAAGCAGATCTTCAGAAGGTAGGCCGTGAAACTGCCTATTTTGGATCATAGAGATGAGACTGCTCTTGATCTTGAAGTTGTTGTTTGTTATGGATGGGGGAACAATCCCACGTCTCTGGGTGTGAGTGCTTGGTGCATCTCCAGCTCCAATTATTCGCGGCCTCCTCTGTTGAGGCTGGTCCACATGAGGAACGTGTGTGTT
>JAKUCM010009106.1:0-38672 GCA_023374145.1 Lepidium sativum | reverse complement strand
AAAGAGGTTCGTTATATATTTAATTTTATTTTTAAAAAATATTTAAATTTGAATAGATTCTTAAATACATATAAGTATAATATTTCTTTATGATGGAAACAACATAGGTATATATTATTAATACTATAATATAGTATACATACCATGTTAGTAATTTATGCCATTGAAAAGACCATGTTATTATAAGTTATTTTAAATATTTTAGATTAATTTTAAAGTCCCAAATTTTATCTCCAAAATTAATTTTGGATAAATTATGTGTTATAATTTTGTAATAGGATATATATGCAAGGGTCAGATTTTATATTGATAGTCATAACAATCAAATATTAATATTTTATTATGAATTATTATACATATAAATATTATTAGTCCACTTTGATAAATTTAATATAAATAATCTAGGATATTAAGTATAACTAAAAATATGGGTAATTAAATAATTTCCAAACAGCGAATTTCCGATCTGGGTGTTTCGAATACGGTAGGGGTTTCAGGAAGGTAAGTGTGGGAGAAGGATCGTTTGAGCAGGGGTGGGAGGTCGTGGTTACAAGTTTCACCGGAGGATAGGAGTTGCTTTCGGTTCCGGGGTTTCAATTCTGAATCAGTAAGGGTTGCGATGGTGTTTGAGGTAAACTGAGAGTTTCGATCCATGCTTTTGTGTTTGTGATTTTGATTGGGTTACCATGTCTATGCATTTGATTTCTTAGATGGTCCAATTCGATATAACACAAAAATTGTGTGGGATTGGTGATTGGTTTAGCTACCTCCGATAACGTCACTTTCGGAGGTGGTTTTACCGAGATGAACCGTTTCTCTGTTTGGGTATATGGTTTGGGGGTAACGTCTCGCCAAAGGATTCTGTGGGAATTCCTTTCTCGGAGAGTTAGCATTGGGTTGAAACAGGGGGTGATTTTCTCTTTAACTAATGGAGGAGTTACTGTTAGTGATATTGGTTTTGGTGGTGTGTGCATGATGTTTCGGTCTCTTAAAATCCATTGATGGTTGTTCAAAAGGAGCTGGGAGGGTGGCAGAGGGAAGTGGAGTGACTATCATTCTGCTCTAGGTCAAGGAGTGATTATTTCCCTCTATATAGATGTTCCATACTGGTTGTTTCTCTTTGGTTATTGGTTCATCCCAATTCGTTTTCTATGGTGGGTTTTCAATCATCTGTTCCCGGCTATTTTTGCAGGAGGAGTTTGCTTGTTTGGGATCAATATTATGCGCTTTGGATGGAGATGGGAGCGGATAACCGAGCAGGTTTGAGGCCTCCACAATAAGACTGGTTAGCTTTCGTACGTACTTTGTGTTATGTACGAGTATATCTAGATAAGATGTTGAGTTTGAATTTAAAAAGTTTTGGATTTGAATTTGGGTTGCGAAATTCTGTTAATGATTTGGATAACATATATTTACTTGGCTGACTTCTAAGTTTCGTTTTTCAAAACTTTTGGAAGATTTGGATAATTGATATAAGTAATGATAGAGATGATATCATTCTGTTAGCTCTCCTGATTTTTAGGCCCAATTTGGGAATATTTAATTGGGTAATTTATCGACCAAGTATGCGAGAGTTGGTCTATTTAAAGAGGTCTCACAAATTCGTGTTTTTCAAGTTTTCTTTTCGAAACGTTTCAACTTTCATACTTTTAGTCGGACAAAATACTCTAAGACTGTACATGGCTCAAGTAGGGTTGAATAAGAAGGGTATGAAGTCAAAGTGGCCTCCTAGAGTATGAAAATAGAAATCCTTAAGATAGACAATTCGGCTCTCAACCTAATGCTGTAGAATGTGGATACCTTTTTATTTAGGATGCCACAGTTTTGGGGTTTGGTGGGAAAGGTCTGAGGTCTTAACTTAGGCAATGGGCGTTTTCAATTTGAGTTTCAAAATGAAGGGGATTTGGTTAGTGTTTTAGACAATGGTGCAGTCAATTTTGACGGTTGGATGGTCTCTTACGCACCATGGAAGCCCATGGCTGATGCAGACCATCCGAATTAAATTAGATTATGGGTAAGAGTAACCGGATTTCCTTTTGAATATAGGGTCGAGGAAGTATATTGGTTAGTCCCAAGTTCTTTGGGTCTAGTTATTTACATCGATATTTTGAAAGGTCAAGTGCTTATTGAGATTTCTTGTTCTAAGCCTTTAATCTTCTCATCCATTTTAGAATTTGAAGAGGGTCGTGAGTCCAAAGTCATATAAGGTTAACATTTTATATGGTAAGTCTAATCCACGTAGACGTGGCGACTCTTGGCTTTTGGTAGGGTTTAGATATTTAAGACCTAGCCTATGGGATGTTTTTAGTCGGTTGATTCTTTTGATTTTACAAAGGGAGCTTCCAAATAAATTACAATTAGGTTTTAAGAAGAAGTTAATTGGAGATTTTGAGCAAAATGATAGCTCTTTTATGATAAATAATTAAATGATTTTAAAATCAATTTGCTGGAATTGTCAGGGAATTGAGAATAAAGTTACAATTAATTATCTCAGGTATATTTGGAAGAAGTTTCGACCAGATTTTTTGTTTCTGTCAGAAACAAAGAATAATTGTATCCTCTTAGAGAAAATTAGACTACACTTGGTTTTTTTATGTTTAACTACACTCGATCCAATTGGCTTAAGTGGTGGATTGGCCCTATTTTATTCGGATTATCATAATGTCGTCATTAATTATAAGGATAAACATATGCTATATATTACTGTGGATTTTGAGGGAACGCAAACTTTTATTACTTTTTTTCTATGGTGAACCGGTTCAGAGCCGGCGCGATTATGTATGGGAACATTTAACTAGGATGGGAATCATGAGGTCAACACCGGGTGATTTCAATGAATTGTCAGGGAATCATGAGAAACAAGGCGGATCCCTACGTAGTGTGTCAACGTTCCACAGTTTTAATCATATGATTATGGATTATGGCCTAATTGAGTTTCCAAAACTTGGGAATACCTAGTCATGGAGGGGTGTTCGAAGTACTGGGGTCATACAGTGTGTTCTCGACAAGGCTTTTGGAAATGCGGCATGGCATGATTTATTTCCATCATCTAAGGTATAATATTTAGAGATGATTGGGTCGGATCATCGTCCTATTCTGGGACGGTTTAGAGATCATGAGATCAAAGGCCGTAATCAATTTATTTTTGATAGACGGTGGATAGGCAAGGAGGGCTTTAAAGATATCATAGAAAAGAGTTGGATTGGATTTGGTGTAAGACGAGAGGTATCTTTCACAAAGAAGATTAGTGTTTGTCGCAAAGAGATTTCTCATTGGAGGAGTAAAAATATTCCTTCAGGGCGACAAAAAATAGATGAACTTAAGAGGATCTTGGAAGACTGTTAAAACTAAGTTAATGATGATCAAGCTGGCATTTTAGAGGCCACAGTTAATTTAAAAAAGGCTTATGCGGAGGAGGAAGCATATTGGAAGCAAAAAAAGTAGAAATAAATGGCTCCAGGAAGGGGATGAAAATACAAAAAATTTTCACGCTCAAACGCAACAACACAGAGTACGAAATAAGATTGTGGGTCTCCTAACTCCGTAAAATAATTGGGTAACAAAGGAGGCAGATTTATTCATAGAGGCTTCCAGATATTTTTCAGAGTTATTTGATAGTTCTAGAATCGATAGGCCAAACTTAGAGGTATTTGACACACAGATCACGACGATAGACAATCAAAAGTTGATGAGGCCGACAACTGAGGAGGAAGTCAAGACAACTTTGTTCTTGATGGATCCGGGGAAAGCCTCGGGACCGATGGTATGACTGCTTTATTTTATCAGTACTCATGGGATATTATAAAAGCAGATCTACTGGCTCTGTTAATAATTTTTTGGTTCAGAGATGTTTTGAGAGGAGTTTGGACAAAACGAATATATGTCTTATTCCTAAGATATCCCGTCCGACAAAAATGTCGGAATTTCGACCAATTAGCTTATGTAATATTGGTTATCAGTTGATTTCTAAAGTTATGTGTATACGTCTAAAGTATTTATTACCTAGACTGATCTCGGAGACGCAGTCTGCTTTCGTACATGGTAGGCTAATATCAGATAATATTTTGATAGCGCAGGAAATGTTTCACTCTTTGCGTATAAATGGGGCAGTCAAGAGTAAGTTTATGGCTGTTAAAACGGATATGAGTAAAACTTACGATAGGATTGAGTGAGACTTTGTCATTGCTCTTTTTCGCAAGATGGGTTTTTGCGATAAATGGGTACATTGTATCATGTTTTGTATAACCACGGTGGAATATTCTGTGATTGTGAATGGGGCGCGTGGGGGTTGTATAGTGCCTAAGCGGGGGTTACCTCAAGGGGACCCCTTGTCCCCATATATATTTATTCTATGTACAGAGTGGTTGGTGAGGAATTTGGCTCTGGCGGAAAGTAGAAAGCTGATTACACAGCTGTCGATTGCAAGGTCGAGTCCAGCAATATCACATTTGTTATTCGCGGATGATAGCCTATTCTTGTGTAAGGCTACGACTGAAAAGGCCAATCAAGCTCTGATTGTTCTTCAGGAGTATGAGAGGGTCTCTGGTCAAAAAATAAATTTTGAGAAATCATATATACTATTTGGAAAGTTAATCCCTGGTTCTGTGAAACATGAGATTCAACAGATTATGAGAATTCATAAGCATGGTGGGATGGGGATGTACTTAGGTATTCTGGAGTGTCTAGGGGGAGCCAAGTCGAAAGTGTTCACATCTGTGCGAGATAAGTTGCACGATAGGATTGGTAACTGGTCTGCCAGATTTTTATCGAAAGCAGGCAAAGATGTGTTAATTAAGTCAGTTCTAACAGCTATACCAACATACGTGATGGCCTGTTATAGTCTTCCTAGGGGGGTTATTCAGAGCCTGACCTCCGCCATTGTTAATTTCTGGTGGCCGCCATCGGGTTCCTCTGGTGGGATCCATTGGCGAAAATTGAGTGATTTATGTAAACCAAAGCTTGCTGGAGGTATTGGTTTCAGGAATTTGGAGGTTTTCAATACGGTCATGTTGGGTAAACAATGATGGCGTCTTATGGAATTTACAAAGTCATTACTTGCGAGAGTCTTTAGAGATAGATATAGGGATGTTACTTTGGGTAAAAAAACCCGGCCCGACCCAAAACCAAAATAAACCCGTCCAGAAAAAACCCAAAATAAAAAAACCCAATAAGACTTAAAGTCTTATTAAGACTACCCAGAAAAACCCCAATAATATATGGGTTTTATATGGGTACCCACATATAAAAAGAGAAATAATTATAATACTATAAATAATTCAAAATAGGAGAGAGTAAAAAAAAAAAGAGAGAGAATAAACAAGAGGAGAGAAAGTAAAAAGAGGTGAGAGAGTAAAAAGAGGAGAGAGAATAAAAAGAAGAGATAGAGTAAAAAGAAGAGATAGAGTAAAAATAGGAGAGAGAGTAAAAAGATGAGAGATAGTAAAAATATGAGAGAGTGTAAAAATAGGAGAGAGAATAAATAGAGAAAAAAGAGAATAAAAAGGAAGAAAAAGTAAAAGGAGGAGAGAGAATAAAAAGAAGAGATAGAGTAAAAAGAGGAGATAGAATAAAAACAGGAGAAAGAGTAAAAAGATGAGAGATAATAAAAATATGAGAGAGAGTAAAAATAGGAGAGAGAGTAAATAGAGAAGAGAGAGAATAAAAAAGGGAGAGAGAGTAAAAAGAGTAAAAAAGAGGAGAGAGAATAAAAAGGGAGAGAGAGTAAAAAGAGTTAGAGATAGTAAAAATAGGAGAGAGAGTAAAAATAGGAGAGAGAGTAAATAGAGAAGAGAGAGTAAAAAGAGTTAAAAAGAGGAGAGAGAGTACAAATAACTAAGAAAAGAAGAGAGATTAAAAAGAGGTAAAAAGAGGAGAGAGAGTATAATGAGAATAAAGTAAAAAGAGGAGAGAGAATAAAAAAAGGAGAGAGAGTCAAAAAGAGGGGAGAGTGTAAAAAAGAGAAAAGAGAGTAAAAAGAGTTAAAAAGAGGAGAGAGAGTAAAAAGAGTAAAAAAGAGGAGAGAGAGTTAAAAGATGAAAGAGAGTAAAATGATAATAGAGTAAAAAGAGGAGAGAGAATAAAAAAAGGAGAGAGAGTCAAAAAGAGGAGAGAGTGTAAAAAAGAGAAAAGAGAGTAAAAAGAGTTAAAAAGAGGAGAGAGAGTAAAAAGAGTAAAAAAGAGGAGAGAGAGTTAAAAAGATGAGAGAGAGTAAAAAGAGTTAAAAAGAGGAGAGAGAGTAAAAAAGAGGAGATATAGTAAAAATAGGAGAGAGAGTAATAAGATGAGAGATAGTAAAAATAGGAGAAGAGTAAATAGAGAAGAGAGAGAATAAAAATAGTTAAGAAAAGAAGAGAGATTAAAAAGAGTAGAGAGAGTAAAAAAAGTTAAAAAGAGGAGAGAGAGAGTAAAAAGAGTTAAAAAGAGGAGAGAGAGTACAAATAGCTAAGAAAAGAACAGAGATTAAAAAGAGGTAATTAAATAAGAAAGTAAAAAAAAAATACAAAAAGAAGAGGTTAAAAAGTAAAAAAGATGATAGAGTAAAAAAATATAAAGAGTAAAAAAGAGGAGAAAATATATAATTGAAAGCCCATTGGGTACCCGTTACCCAATGGGTTTACCCGAAAAAAAACTCATTTGTTATGGGTAATATCCAATTAAAACCCAATTATTTTTTGTTATTGAAATAAGACTTTGGGCTTTTATTTTTCTTCTGGGTTTTGGGTACCCAATGGGTAAAAACCCAAAAGTAACATCCCTAGGTAGATATTATAAAGACCAATGTATCTTGGAGGGACCAATAAAATCATTGTCATCGTACGGTTGGCGTAGTCTCCTCTTAGCAAAAAGTTTGGTTTTGTGTGGGGGCCTACGAAAAATTGGTGATGGGAGATCAATAAAGGTTTTGAAGGATTCATGGATACATGATTTGTCCCCATGGCCAGTTACTGGGTCAAATTTAATTTTGTTTCCGGAATTGACTGTGGATCAGTTCATAGATCATGATGCAGGTAAATGGAAAGCGATATTAGTCCGACAGTATTTTGCCTCGACAGATGTCCAGTTAATTCTTGGTATTCCTGTTCATCGGCGGAGGAGGCCAGATTCTTGGGGATGGCACTTCACACCCACATGCCGATACTCGGTTAAATCTGGTATCAGGTGGCGGAACGTCTGACAGTATTAGAACACATACAGGATGGGCCATCCTTTGAGGTGCTGTATAAAACTATTTGGGATCTCAATTTTCCAAATAAGATAAAACAGTTTATTTGGCAAGCTTTGTTAGGGTGTATGACAGTTAATGGCAACATGGTTGGAAGAGGGATTCCCTGTGATAGCCACTGTATACGTTGTACTACAGATCATGAGTCTATTAATCATGTTCTTTTCATGTGTCCACTGACACTCCAAGTATGGGCACTATCGAGTATACCGTCCGCGCCACAATTTTTTCCTGGCAGTTCAATATGGTATAATTTAGATTATTTATTTGGAAAACTGCTGGGAAATGGTACTATACCCATTTTTCCCTTATTATTATGGCATATTTGGAAAGCGAGAAATTCTTTTTGTTTTTCCAACAGAGACATGGATCCTCGTACCATGTTGAGCAATGCTCAAGCAAATCATTTAGAATGGACACAGGCGCGTTATAGTAATTCGACAAGTAGAGATCCTATCACAAGTCAATCTTCTGTTAGGAAATCTCATTTAGCTTTCCCCACCACAGCCAATTTGCATTTCATAGGCTTTAAGTGCTACATGGATACGTCCTGGAAGCCTACTGACCAATATTCTGGACTCTGTTGGTATTGCTTCTTATATTCCTCGCACGTCAGGCCAAGGAGCTTATTTATGATCGATGACGACCTTTTTTTCTATGTTTTTCTCTTTGATATGTTATCTGCTGGTGTCAAAAAAAAATAAAAATTCAAAACATCTAATAAACATAGAATATAATTAAAAAACATCAAATGTTATGTCATTATAGAATTATTTACACATGCTAAGAAAATAGGTAAATGTTATGTTATATCTTTATTTGACTATTAGAATTTCAATTATTTAAATGACAACTAAAATGAAATAAAATGTTTAATCTTGAATAAAAAATTATATTAAATGGAGGAAATATAATTTATATTAGATTATTATTGACTATTATATATATTTTTTATCTAATTTTTTTTTGTCAACGACAAATTATATTAAAAGCACGACTGTAGCAAAGACCTTACAACCCAGACCACTGAGCAGATACTCTAGCCAGACGGGCGAGAGAATCGGATTTATGATTTAAAGAACAAGGAATGACAGAAGTAACCGCAAAAACTCCTCCTGGGAAGGAAGGAAAGTCGGCCACTCCTCAGGTGCCTACTTTCGCGCTATCACACCATATATTAGTGTGGGGACTAGAAAGTCATTCTAAACTTGAGCTCCAAGATTTGCAACACTGTCTCACAATCCGTTGGAACCTCCACCTCCGTGATTTGAAACTCCAGAAGTGATTTCATTGCCCAGAGAACTACTTCCACCTCTGCATGTAGGGCTGAAAGACTCTGATGACGTCATCTTGCTCCCAAAATTACTCCGTCCACTGAATCTAGAAAACAAACCCAACCTAAATCTGTGTGTTGGTAAGTATCCTTCTAGGAAGCGTCCACAAAACATTCAAATCCTGTGAAACTTAGATCAGCTATGGTAGGGAATATCAATGCTGACTTGACTAAGTCAGACTTTGAACTTGTATGATAACTTCGAATTGTAAGATCCCTTCTCGCCTCCGACCATTCTCTATAATCTAATTATGCTTTATTCAGAATCAAGCGAGGATCTAGATCTTGGTTTGAAAAACAAAATACATTCTGTGCTTTCATATGTGCCAAATAATCCATGGAAACATGTATGTGTTGCCTTGATTCGAAATTCTCTAACTCATGTAGTCAAGATTGTACCATATTGAGTTTCCAAGGAACACCCTCGGTGCAGATGGAAGGGTAGCAAGATCCTAAACTTGAACTGTCGATGGACATTCAAATAAGACATGATTAATAGATTCATTTTCAACACCACAACATGGACATCTATTGTCACTGCCAAGGCCGCGCTGGACTAAGTTTTGAAATACCGTCGTGCAACCGGATAAAGTTTGCCAAATAAAATGTAATCTTATTTGGACAATTTAATTGCCAAATTACGCTATATAGGGCCTCAAAAGATGAACCCATCTGTCTCTTTCCAAACCCCGAACATTGTTCTAACAATTTATAACCGGATTTCACTGAATATCGCCCCATTTTTGTATAGTGTCATCCCCAGTAATCCGAATGATGTCTCGTTGGAATAGGTATAGCCAAGATCATATTAACGTCTCTTTGATCGAAAAATTGATGAACTAAAATTTCATTCCGCATACTGGATCTCTGATCAATAAATTGATCGACTGTCGTATCCGGAAATAAGTAAAAATCCGACCAATACGCTGCTCGTGGAGTAGTATCTGAAATCCATGAATCCTTCCACACCTTGATCTCCTTACCATCTCCTATCTTTCGAACAAAACAATTGGAAATCAAAGAACGAGCGGAAACGATACTCCACCATCCAAATGGTGTTGATGCTTTTAATGTTGTTGACATCAAACAATGATCTTTGTAATATGTCCCCTTTAACACTTTAGCCAAAAGTGAATCGGGGAACTCTAACAATTGCCAAAATTTTTTACCCAAAAGAGTCATATTAAAATCCTCTAATATTCGAAACCCCAACCCTCCTTCGTAGTTTGGTTTGCATAAAACCTGCCATTTTTTTCCAGTGTATACCTCTAGAGGTTTTCGAATTTGCTCACCAGAAATTTGCTATGGTCGAATTCACTTTAATTACCACTGCCTTAGGTAACCTATAACAAGATATAACATACGTTGACAATGCCGTAAGGACCGATTTGATCAATATTTCCTTTTTTGCCTTTGAAAGAAACTGTGATGACCAATTTGATATTCTTGCTTGCAATCTATCGCCAACAAATGTGAAGACTTTCGCTTTAGAACCACCAATATTCTCTGGAAGGCCTAAGTACTTCCCCATTCCTCCTAAAGTTTTAATTCCCACAATTTGTTGGACCTCTAACTTGTTGTCCTCTGCTAACGATTTACCAAATTTGATAGACGATTTATCGAAATTTATTCTCTGCCCATAGAGTATTTCATATTTTGTGAGGATATTAAGTATGTGCTTGCCTTCCCCTTATTGGCTTTACAAAAAATCAAACTATCATCCACAAATAGTAAATGAGACACCGCTGGGCTGTTACAGGCTATTTCTATTATAGTAATAAAACTATGTTGCACTGCTAATTGCAATTTAGCAATGAGAACTTCTGTACATAGTATAAACAAATATAGAGACAAGGGGTCTCCCTGCCATAGCCCTCTTTGAGGAATAATTATTCCCCTCGGGACCTCATTAATTATTACGTGAGTATTCGACACTGGTTATTCACAAAACCCGAGCTTTTGTAACAAAACCAGTATGAAATTCCATTCCACTCTATCATAGGTTTTACTCATGTCTGTTTTGATAGCCATAAATTGCCCACATACTGCTTTGTTCCTAGGTAAATCATGAAACATTTTCTGAGCAATCAAAATATTATCCGAAATAACTCGACCAACAACAAAAGCCGACTGTGTGTCCGATATAATTTTTGGAACACAATATATTCGAGATTAACTTATAACATATATTACATAAGCTAATGGGGCGAAATTCGTCCATTTTAGTAGGACGTGAGACCTTCAGGATAAGACAAATATTAGTCTTATTTAAGTCCTTTTCAAAGGAACCAGCCCTTAAGAAAGTATTGACCAAAGTTAACAAATCCTCTTTTATTATATCCCATGAGTACTAGTAAAAAAGGACAGTCATACCATCTGGCCTAGGTGACTTGCCTAGGTCCATCATAAAAATAGTTGTTTTGACTTCCAGTTCAGTTATGGGCTGCATCAACAACTGGTTGTGTAACTTTGTAATTTTTGGCTCGATTTCCAGCATCTGGCCGTTAAACGAGCCAAAACTGGGGAATAGGTCTGTAAAATAGGATGATGCCTTGTATAAAATTTCCTCCTCCTTTGAAACCCAAATACCCCTTCCATTCAAAAGCCTAGTTATTCTATATTTCGCTTTACGTTTTTTTGTGAGAGCATGGAAGAATTTGGTATTCTCATCACGCTTCTATAGCCACTTATTTCTACTTTTCTGTTTCCAATATACCTCCTCCTCCACATATGCTTGCTTAAGATTTGCATTTGCTTCAGATAATACAATACTGCTTACCATAATACCATTATTATAATCCTCTACAATCTTCTTAAGCTCCATGATTTTTTGGTGCCCCGATTGCAGATTTTGCTCCACCAATGGGAAATTTCCTGACGATATCATCTAATTTTCTCTGCGAGTGAGGCATGCCGATTAATATGGATCCCTCTCCAACTTTTTGCAACTATACCTTTAAACCCCACTTTTCCTATACATCGTTTATCAAAACAGAATTGTTTAGGAATAAGTCAATGGGACTGATCCTGAAAATGCCCTACAATTTATCGGTGATCCAATCCTATCATTTCCAAGTAATGAGTTTCAGATTTGGGGAATAACTCATGCCAATCTCCATTAGTGAAAGCCTTATCCAGAACACACCAAACTATCCCGGTATATTGTACACCTCTCCAAGACCATGAATTCCCTCGCTTTGGAAAATCTGCAAGTCCACAGTCTCTAATCATTTGATTAAACTCCATGAACGAGTTCACATTCCTCGGGATCCATCCTTGCTTTTCGTGATTTCCAGAAAGCTCATTAAAATCTCCACTAATTAGACAAGGACTTGTTCTAGTAATAGCCATTCTTATTAGGCGTTCCCATACATAAGATCTTTTAGCTTGAACTGGTTCACCATATAAAAACGTAATATTTGCTTGGACCCCAAAAAGATCTTAGGATATGTCCATCATAGTCTTATCTTTATAGTTTATGATAACATTATAATTATCAGAATAGAACAGTGCTAAGCCACCACTTGCACCTAACGATTGTGCTGTGGTTACGTATTTGAAACCTAAACGCAATTGTAAGTTTCCAAAAATCAGAAATTATTTTTAGTTTTTGACAAAAATAAAAATTCAGGTTTAAAAGTTTTCCAAATATCTCTAAGATAACCTATTGATATCTTATTTCTAATCCCCTGATAGTTCCAACATAAAATTTGAAAAATCATAAAATTAAAACTTCATGGAGCCTTTATCTTGCTCATTTGTCTTACCCTCCTTAGGCTTTTTTGCGTTCCTAGGTGTTTTGCGAGGTGGCATTGTCCCAATCATTGGCATTTTCTTAGTACACACACCTCGGAGTGGCGTCGAAACCCGTGATGTGGATTTGCCAGACCCAAGAGGTGGTTTAGTAAGTCGGGCCTCCTTACAATTCTGCAGCTTAGCTGCCAATTCAACATGAATCTGAGCCATTTTTGCCTCTGTTAGGTTTTGTTGGTTATGCAGAACTGCCTCGAGAGCGAGTGCATCTAGCACCGAGTCCTCCACTTGACCAGAATCTGAAACTAACACCTCAGCGTTACTGCCAACATCCGCCTCATCCTTCATTATGAGCCTCTGTGATATTGTCAAATTAATCTGTCCCGCTACAACCTCTATAGATTCCATGACTGAGTCTAATACCATGTCCTCGGATGATACATCCACTGCCATCAGAGCCGTCTCTGAAGTCTCTTTTATTCCGGTGTTGTCATCCTGAAAAGGTGGAAGTCGCACCTTCTTGGAAGGCAAAGTTTCTTTGGCCACTTCTTCTCAAAGTACCTGAACGACATTCAGGAAAAGTGTGCTCAAGAAATTACAATAAACAACAGACACAAATACCAGATTGAAAATTACCTTAGCATTCTCATGTAGTAGGGGCTTAAGTTTTGGAATCCCACGTCTCCTTTTAACGCCCTCAGTTTTCTCTCTTAAAATCAGAGGCCTAGAGAAAGCACCATAGTTCTTTTTACCCCAATTACTGCCCCTTTAAAGCTCTTATTTCTCTCCTTAACACCCATTTTCTGTTTACAATCTATCCCCATCTCTTTAGTTTCTTGTCTAGCTTTATAACAAGAATTGACATTATGTGTCATCCTGTAACAGAGCAGACATAATACTACTAATCTCTTCTCTTCGAACATGATTTTAGATTCTCGTCCTTCCTCGAATTATAAGATTGATGAAAATATCAATGGTTTCGAGCAAGGGAGTTCAATGAGTACCTGACCATTTGAAACCTCAATCCTGAGAATAAAACCTATGGATTCTATAACTAATCGATACACCTCTTCCACTCTATATTCCAATGGGATCCCTGTGATTCGTATCCACAACCGAATTGTGTTTGGATAGTATGCATCTGCAATTGCCTTCCAAGGAGCATAAGAGACCATTCATCCATCAAAGTTTATCGAGCCGTAATCCAATACACTTGCAAGAACTGCTTCAGACTTCAACTCGAACTGGAATCTTCCATATTGAGACCAATGACCTGTCCCACTAAATTCTAGAATTGAGGCATTATAAAGATGAAGGTATCCACATTTTGTACCAGTGGATTTAGACATTGACCCATCAAAACTTTTGAACTTCGTGCTAATAGAGCATAATTATCGATATGTGGTATTTCGATCTTCATCAAACGGGCGGTGACTTGGAATCCATACTCTTGTTATATTTCCCTAGTTGAGCCATTGCAAAGTCTGCATCACTAACAACCAATACCCCACTTATAAGATGACAATAAAAGAGATGAGCTATAAGAGTAGAATATAATAGACGAATCAATTCCATATAACGATGCCTTTTATAACTAATCAATCCTATTGTGGGGATTTGTTCTCATTTCCTACAAATTCGGTATAGCTGATTCCTACATTTAAGAAACCTTGACTTATCAAAAATAACACCGACTGTAAATTCAAACAGTTTTGAACAAAAGAATATTCTTCTCCTCATTCGACTCCCAACAACTCCTTTTTCAAGGTAAAATTGCCGCTATTATCTAACCAGTCTCCCCATTTTCAAAATTTTCCCTTCCCCAATTGGGAAATTAAATTCAATTTCAAAACGTCCATTCCCACAAAAGTATACCTAAACCTATGATTTGTCCATTCTACGAGCATAATGTTAAGAGTATATACCTTAGAGAAAGATTTCCTTCCCCATAATAAAACTATTAAGTTTTGCTCTTGGCAAGACCTCTGAATCTCCTTCCCGAATATTGTCATGTAACTGACAAACCAGGGAAAATGTAACCACCAATGTGAGACACCAAAGTAGTTTAAAAACAATCGAGCCATCAATTCTGTTGATAATTGTTGTTTGAGTTGGAAAATCACCAAAAACTGTTTGTTATAACTAAGTGTAACATCTAGAATTTGCATTGCTCAACTGAATATAATGGTCTCTACAAATCACCAATTAGCGCACGTACTCCAAATACACATTTTACCTCTACCACTATTACAGATTTGAAATAATCATGAATACTCTTACTCGTAAAAGCGCCCCTACACTAGTGTTCTTGCACTTAGAGACGACTAAAACCCCTAATGGAGCTAGTAGGCTTAAGACCCTAAAAACAATCCAAGTAATAAGTCATTATCAGGATCCTTCTGAAATCACACTCTCTGAAGGTAATGTTTTCAGAGAGGATGAAATCAGTCCCCTGACCTAATGACCGAATCAATTCGACTCAAAAATTCAACACCAAAAACCTACTCTCTTCATCCAGGTAATGATCCTCTGAGAAAAATACCCAAACAATTATCAATAAGAGCTTACCAATTTAAATTATGAATGAACAATCACTGGAGAAAGCTGGTCCATATCGGGATAACCTAGGCACAATGAGAACTTCTTTTCTCTCTATCCTCCCCGAAAACAACTTTGCCCAAAATCGCACCCACGATGCCTTGATAACAGAGACAAAACGCGTGAGAGTGGAAATCAAAAAAGTTTCTCTCTACGAAATTCCTTTCGTCCAGGATCCTGAGGATCCTTTCTTCCACCGTCGGTCGCTGGTCGCCGGAGAACACCCGTCCTCCTTACCAGAAGCGCTCAGAGTCCTCGCCGATTAGCACATTATGTGTTACCGAAAATCACCTCTTAAGGTTTGCTGAGATTTGTTATTGATATTATTGTTGATTTTATCTAATTGAAAAGACTCAAATTTCATATCCGAAAATTAATATTTATCCATTAATGAATTGGGTTAAAATATTTGTTGGAATTTTGCCATGGCATTTGTTATAGTATTTTACAAATTAAAGTTATTTTTTATAATTTTTTATAATTGCATCTTCTTTTAATATAATGTAATAGATAGTTATAAACCAAACAAAACTTTTATTTCACATCAAAACAAAAACACAAAGATAATTTATTATATTTAAAAAGTTAAACAATAATCCCAAAAAACAACTATAAAACTATCAAGTTTCAGAAACGTCTAAAGAAACATCTTTAACTTTGACTTCTTCAATGACAAATAATAAGGGTGAAAGAGAATCTTCTATGAAGGTGGTAATGAACTCATCCTTGATCAAGACAGTTACCCCACAAGAGATCAAAGACACAACTTGTGCAATAAGTCCAACAAATGCCTCTTAGCCAAATAGAGTGACTGGACTAGTCTATCAGAGCTACTGGGACATTGTTGATGGCTCTATCACTAAGGTAGTCAATAGTTTTTTCAATACTGGTTCTTTCCCAATATACTGGAATTTTACCCATATAGCCTTAGAAACAAAGAAACCAAATGTTACTCTAATGTGTGAGATGCATCTAATCAGCCTATGCTTTGTTCAATACAAGATCATTGCCAAGATCCTCTCATCTTGACTTAAACCACTGCTTCTGCTAATAGTGTCTCCTACGCAAACTGCCTTTGTCTCGGAAAGGCTAATTACAGACAATATACTCATCTCATATGAGTTAATACATAGCCTCATGCTTCATAATAAGATCTACAAGACACACATGGAAATCAAGTCGGATATGTCCAAGCCATTTGATCGGGTTGATTGTCCATTCCTTCAAAATTTGTTGTAGTTTCTTGGATTCCACCACCTTTGGATAGCATGGATCATGTTCTACATCTCTCCCGTCACCTATGCAGTTCAGATCAACGATAAGCCTTTTGGCTTCATCAACCCGCACCGTGGTTTAAGACAAGGTGATCCAATATCGCCTTTCCTCTTTGTACTCTGCACATAAGTGTTTTCCTACATGCTCACCCGTGCACACTCGGCTTGAATGATAAAAGGGATTTCATTCTCTCAAGAAGGACTAATATTCCACCATTTTCTCTTCGTAGATGAATCCTTATTTCTCCTGACAGCTGATGCAAAACATATTGAAACGTTTTGAAATAATGTCTTCTTATGGAAAGGCATTTGTGCAAGTAATAAACATGCGAAAATCAGCAATCACATTTGGTGAAAGAGTGCCAATGCTTAACCACTGAGTAATTTGAAACCTGATTGGAATTTACAACTTAGGAGGCATAAGAACTTACCTTGGTCTTCATGAGTGCTTCAACAGCTCCAAGACCAAAATGCTAGCCTACGTCCAAGATAAATTGAAGACAAAATGTAAGGTTGGTTCACGAGAAACCTATCCCACAGAGGTAAGGAAATAATGCTAGAGGCAATAGTCTTATCCATGCATGTCCACGTAATGTCTTGCTTCAAGCTTCCTAATTCAATTTGTAGACCTCTCACATCAGTAACGTCTAAATTATGCTGGAACAATTTAGACAACAAACACAAAATTCATTGGAAGAAATGGGAAACTCTTAGCTTACCAAAGCACCTAGGTGGCCTTGGGTTTAGGGATATAGAGTGTTTCAATCAACCTCTTCTTGGTAATCAAACTTGGAGAATTCTCCATAATCCAACATCTCTCAAGCTACTTAAATCAAGATACCATCTTCACTCTCCAAGCTATTTGAAAGGTTCAATTTTCTTAGTTGGAAGTGATAACAAAGTCGGAGTATGACTAGATAATTGGATTGAAGATGGCAACAAGAGAGCTCCATACCGGAAAACTCCATTTTTGACTTAAATCTTAAAGCCAAAGATTTAATCAACCATAACACCAAGAATTGGGACTCGAACAAGCTCTGTCATCACTTCCTCCTGCAGGATATAGCTCGCATTACCAAGAAACGCCCAACAATACATAGAGAAGACTTTCTGGTTCTAGAGAAATCAAGAGACTTCACAGTTAAAAGCGGGTACAATTTAGCTTTTAATGACATGAAGCCTGCTTTTCACTAAAGTTGAAGCTCTACCTTCCACCAATCAGTTTAAAGAAGCAGTCTGGAAACTCAAGACGACGCCAAAAATTAAGTCATTTATCTAGAAAGCCTTATCAAGATGTTTATCTACACCAAATATATTAGAGACAAAAAAACACTATAACAAACAAACCTTGTCAAGTCTGTGAAATTGGAGATGAAACCATAAACCATATTCTTCTTACATGCTCCATCACCAGACAAGTTTGGGCTCTTTCCGATCTTCTGCACCTAGAAGGAGGATTCACTGACTCTATATTCTCAAACCTTAACCACCTACTCAACCTATAGAACATGAGCTCTATGCCCTTGGAAATAAGAAAACCGGTCCCTTGGATTCTCTGGGTACTCTGGAAAAACAAAAATTCTCTTATTCACAATGGTTTTCGCTAATCTGGTCATGATACCATAGCCAAGATTCGAGAAGACACTCTACACTTGTTTGCAGCTCATGAGAACTCCATTGCCAACAGTCTTTTTCCAACTCGTGCTCCAACAAGGGATATCAAATGGGAACCTTGACCTCAAGATTAGCACAAATGTCATCTTGTTTACTCATGGAACAAAAGAACCCTCTTGGGGGGGGGGGGGGGGGGGGGGGGGGGGAGGGCATGGTTATATTGCATAGTGGAAGAGCCTTCACATGCATCACAAAACTCCCAAATCTAGCGTTTATAGCAACAACCTGAGCTATCAAAAGCATGATCACCTACAAAGTCTCCAATATCATATTTGCATCTGAAAAGTTAGATTTTTTCTCATCTATGCTCAAACCAATAACATGGCCAACATTTAACTTTGAATCAACTGAAATCCACACCACGCTTCAACATAAAGATGGAGGCTTTAAACTGAAACCACGAAATCAAATAGATGCATTTTTGTCATCCCAAAGCGTGATCCATGACAATAACTCAATCCTATGTTACCATCGGTTCTCTTTCTTGGCTTCTTAATCGCCTTGTCGATGATAACAATTAACCTCTATGTTGATTAGATTTTCAATATGTCCATCAGATTGCTTTGATAGGGCGAGTCTTTTCTAGGTTCTCAATTGTAATTCAACTTATTGTTGGGCCCAACCAATCTTCATAATATACAAGGCAAAAGGAAAAAGAAGAAGTATGCTTAAAGGCCAAGCCTAGGGTCGACCCTAGGCATAGTGGAAGAGCCTTCACATGCATCACAAAACTCCCAAATCTAGCGTTTATAGCAACAACCTGGGCTATCAAAAGCATGATCACCTACAAAGTCTCCAATATCATATTTGCATCTGAAAAGTTAGATTTTTTCTCATCTATGCTCAAACCAATAACATGGCCAACATTTAACTTTGAATCAACTGAAATCCACACCACGCTTCAACATAAAGATGGAGGCTTTAAACTGAAACCACGAAATCAAATAGATGCATTTTTGTCATCCCAAAGCGTGATCCATGACAATAACTCAATCCTATGTTACCATCGGTTCTCTTTCTTGGCTTCTTAATCGCCTTGTCGATGATAACAATTAACCTCTATGTTGATTAGATTTTCAATATGTCCATCAGATTGCTTTGATAGGGCGAGTCTTTTCTAGGTTCTCAATTGTAATTCAACTTATTGTTGGGCCCAACCAATCTTCATAATATACAAGGCAAAAGGAAAAAGAAGAAGTATGCTTAAAGGCCAAGCCTAGGGTCGACCCTACTCTCCATATGACCATCACATAAAGGCACAAAAATAGAGCATGATGTGTAGTTTCAAGATTAGAGCAACAAGATAAACACATTGATGAAACCTAAATATTTTGTCGTAATAAATTTTGCAGCAACTATTGCACCATAGCATTTATAAAGTCACATAGCATTTATAAAGTCAGGATATTAACGACACATGAACTTAGGATGCACACGAACTTACCTTGGTCTTCCTGAGTGCTTCAACAACTCCAAGACCAAAAGGCTAGCCTACATCCAAGATAAATTATAGACAAAAATGTTAGGTTGGTTCGCGAGAAACCTATCCCACGCAAGTAAGGAAATAATGCTAAAGGAAGTAGCTTTTAGTCATAAGTGTAATAAAGATAATCTCACACTTAGAGATTAAGTTTCACTGCCTACATTATGTAAAAAATTGGCTATTGGACGAGTCAAATTGTGACATAATGTTAACAAAATAGATAAACTAATAGCGCATGTTTGTATTTTATATCTATATATAAAATGAGTACTATACTTTTATTATATATAATTATTTATTTTTCATATTTTATATAGTATATTTTTATTATATTTCTTTTTATATTTTTTTTTGTTAACGGTAAATTATATTGGACCACAATTGACCGGTCCAGTAGCCAAATTCCTACATAATGTAGGCGGGAGACTCGATCCATAGTTGTGCAAATGAGCTGCCTTACGTGGATTTACCGCCTGCCATTAAATTAACAGCTATTTGCATATTTATTTTTATATATTTAGGTTAAAACAATTTTTTTTTGTTATCCAAATGTTTAGTAGATTCAAAATTTAAAAGATGTACTTTATCATAGACAATTCTTTTAATTAAAAAAAATATTCTATATAAAATTGTTAATAATAATCAGTCAAATTTTTTTATATCAAATCTTAACCACAAATAAAATATTACTTTTTTTTATATTATCTATAGAGGATTTCCCACTTTAGTCTCTATTTATTTGAAACAAAATATTATAATTTACTGCTTAATTTTTAGGGAAATATTGAATTCCCTTGTATAATACTGTAATTTCTCATTTTCGGCTCAGGTGAACATGGTTATATGGTGAATAGAAGTTTTCAATAAACGACGCTCTTTGCCAAGTTTGTGACGAACGAAACCCTAATCATCAGTAATAACTCCTCTTGCCAAGTTCGTCAACTCTCGAATTTGATTCTGCAATTGCCTTTTGTCTCCATCTCTATCTCTCTCTGGATTCAGTTCGATTTCTTCGTAGCCCGCCATGGATGCTCAACGAGCTTTGTTGGACGAACTTATGGGTGCAGGTGAGAGTTCTCGAGGAACAAGCTACCGGAAGCTTTAGTTTTGTTATAATTTGAAGATTTTGGTGATTTTTTTTGTTTAATCAGCGAAAAAGGAACCTAATGTTCTCTCGATTTTGCAGCTCGTAATCTGACCGACGAAGAGAGAAGAGGTTTCAAGGAGATTAAGTGGGACGATAGAGAGGTCTGTGCATTCTATATGGTTCGATTTTGTCCTCATGACCTCTTCGTTAACACTCGAAGCGATCTTGGTTAGTCACACTATTTGTATCTGTTGCTTTCTATGATGTTTTATTTTTATGTTGTCTTAAGTGTTTCATTGTTGTCTCTGGTGTTTTCTTTTTTCAGGAGCATGTTCGAGAATTCATGATCCAAAGTTGAAAGAGAGGTAAGGCTCTATTGAGATGTTCGCTATGTTTATTTGATTATTCTGTATTTAGTTCCTAGAGGGGGTTTATTGGAGAATAAATTTTAATGGATTTCAATCTATAAGGATTTCTAAATCTAATAGATTTTAAAATCAAATAGACTAGATTTCAATGCTTGAACTACACATTATTTGAATGTGGATTTCAAAATCAAATTTTTAAAACAATGCATGATTTGAATATGGATTTTAAAATCATTGATTGAATAACACATGTTTTTGTAAGGATTTCAAAATCCATTAAAATCCATTCTCCAGATCTGTGTGAGGTAACTATGCCTCATTTGATTAAGCATTTTTCTCAATAAAACCATTATAAAAAGCTTCTTTTAACCTTTGCCTGCGTGTTCGTCCTTCAATGTTATTGATAAAGGTTAAATAATCTGACCTGAGAATGCGATTTTATATCAATAAGTTTGATATTTCTTTTTCAGCTTCGAGAACTCTCCGAGGCATGATTCCTTTGTGCCTAAATTTGAAGCTGAACTTGCTCAGTTTTGTGAGAAGCTGGTGCGTAATCCTGTCACTCCTATAATTTTTTCCATTAGATTCGATTCTTCTGTACACTAAGGTGGGTATTGGTTACAGGTGAATGATCTTGACCGGAAGGTTAGGCGTGGACGAGAGCGCCTTGCCCAAGATGTTGAACCACCTCCACCACCTTCATTATCTGCAGAAAAAGCTGAACAATTGTCTGTTTTGGAGGAAAAGATTAAGAACCTTTTGGAACAAGTGGAAGCACTTGGTGAAGAAGGCAAAGTGGATGAAGCTGAATCACTAATGAGGAAGGTACATTTCTGTTTACTATGCTGTTGAGTTAAAAAGAAGCTCTGAAAAATCTGAGTTTCTGAGTTTTGACAAATCATACTAAACTTGGAATATGGTGATCCGCTTGATTCCTCCCTATTCGTAGTTACTTTGATTGACATAATTATTATGATAAGAAATCTAGTGCACTGATCTCGATCTTATCTTTTGGCAACTCTGGTAGGTGGAAGCGCTAAATGCTGAGAAGACAGTGTTGTTGCAACGACCAACTGACAAGGTACTCGCGATGGCACAGGAGAAGAAGATGGCACTGTGTGAGGTTTGTGGCTCATTCCTTGTGGCTAATGATGCTGTAGAAAGGACACAGTCTCATGTCACCGGAAAGCAACATGTTGGCTATGGCTTGGTCCGGGATTTTCTTGCTGAACAAAAAGTAAGTTGAGAAATAAACAGTTAAATCTTGTTTCATGTAAGCTATTATTTCTTGGACAATGGGGATAGTGATGCTTATTCTTCTCCCAGGCTGCTAAAGATAAAGGAAAGGAGGAAGAAAGGCTAATCGGAGGAAAAGAAGCAGATGATAAGAGGAAACCGAGGGAGAAGGAAAGTGAGAGTAAGAGGAGTGGTTCTAGTGATAGAGAAAGATACCGTGACCGTGATAGAGACAGAGATGGTGACAGACATCGAGACCGTGGTAGGGATCATAGAAAGCCTTATGACAGGAGGTCGAGGAGTGGGAGAGAGGGCCGTGATCGAAGCAGGTCACGGTCTCCTCATGGAAGGTCTAGTCACAGAAGAGTGTCAAGAAGTCCCGTTCACCAGTACTAGAGTGGCCCTCATGGAAGGTGTACTAGTTTGAGATAGCGTGTTGTCGCTCTGTCTTGGGGCCAGGAACTTTGCAAATCAATGAGGTAGACATTGTGATATCCCTTTAGTTTCATGAGCAGGTGTTTTGTTCTTTTTCGGAACTTGTTTAAATTTATGGATGAAAAATGTCTTTCCACCGATTCACAGCAAATTCTAAGAGTTTGAGAGTTTACCGATTCTCCTTCTTCGGTTATTTGTTAAGAGGTCAAAAGCTTTGAGGTAGGTATAACTATATAACTTTTACATTTTTTATTGCACTTCTTGATACCTGGAATGCTTTAGCTTCCTATTATCTTCTCTTTTGGTACCTGTTTCAAGTTTGATATACCTTTCTGATTGAAAGACTACAGAATTGGGATTGTTGGACTCAAATGACAGATACTATTTGAGGTAACAAATATATGACTGAAGTCATCCTTACTAGAAATTGGTTTCAAATATGTTTATTATCTTCGAATTCTCTGTCTGCACATAAGTTATATACGCAGGAGAGGAATAATTATCTGTCTTTGGTGTTGGGTTTAACTGTTGTATTTTTAAAAATCTTTGTTTGCCAAAAAAAAAGCTTTCAATGTACAACACAAGGAATTTATGCAAAAGTGAAAATCGAGGACAGAGGTGGATGGATCTGCATGATGATCGATTTAAGTGTTTGGTAAACTCGCTCTGCTGTTTATGAACTTTTGATAATATTTTACTTAATTCCGAGGCTGGAAACATTATAACAAAACCGTAGGTAAGGATCTTTGGTGGGAGCAAGAATGGTTTTGGTGGCATGTCTTGAGGTTCCAATTCCCCAAGAACAGGTCCTGTTTCTTGTATTGGCCTAACCACAAAGCTGGACAGGTCTTTTCTTTGTTTTCTTTTCTTTTTCTGTTTTCTTTTATACAGTCTTTACTTGGTTTTAAGTTGGAGCCAATACACAGCTTCTTAATATTGGGAAGCTTGTCTTGGTGGGATTTGGTTCAAGCCTCAAATGGACCAAGCATTCTAAACTTTTCAAGTCCACAATTGCCTAATTTCTTAAACTTCTTTTATTTTTTGGGTCTCAACATTAAAATATATTTTTCTAATCAAAAAGTCATGACTGAATCAAAGGAATTGGTTACAACGACACGTAAGTTTCAAGGCATAGTTTTTTTGGGTCAAGAAACCGGGCAAAGCCAAGCCATAGTTAGTTATAGTTTCAAGACATGGAAGTGAATCAAAACCTTTTACATCCACAATACATAAATAATTATAAAAGTAAATTTCTTTGGAAATATTGTATTACCAACAGAGGGTTCGAACATGAATGATGAGAGCCACAGCTAATACTACCTCGTAATGCATTGTTTTTGTAGTTTTAGAATAGAAATCGCACACAAATGACTAACTATAATTTTAGACTAAAAAGGCTCATGTAGTCATATCAATATATTTAATTTCTAGATCTGTCATAACAATTTATGTATTAGTGATCAACATAAAAGATAAAATTTAACCCCCAAAATAGTAAAATTTATCCTATAATTTGTTTTTTTTTTCCAAAGAATACACCAATAACTAAAATCATATGAAATTTTGATGACTATGCGATTACCAAAACGGCATCGTGTATTGAATGCGTTGAATGAGTGAGTCAACGGACGAGACGAAGACCATATTAGTCTCAACTCGTTTGGTAACAATTTGGTTACTACGCGTAAGGAGGAAGTAAGAAGAACCTTTAAGATTACTCTTCAGTTTCTCAAATCCCTCATATGGTTGGTGATTTTCCTTCTCTGAAACAAAAGATAATCGAATTCGATTTTGGCTGATCTAATTTCTGTGGATTCAGATGTCCGACGGAGGAGCACCGTCGAGGTACGTGAAGTTGACAAAGGAGCAAGCTCCGGTCGCTGAGATTAATCCCGGCGAACTCAATCAGCCCATTGAAGTTTCTCATGTACCTCTCTCTCTCTCTTTCTGGTTTCACTGTTACGCGGTTTAATCGTGAATGCAGATAGATCCGTGAATCGTCTTCTTCAATTCATCTATTTCGTTACAATAAAATGATTTTTCTAATCCGATCTATCTGGATCTGTGCTTTGATCCTACTGCAATCTTGTCTGTAGCTAGCTGTTCATAAATGCAACGAGTGTGGTCAACCTTTACCTGAGAATTTTGAAACTCCTGCTGATGAGCCATGGACAACTGGTATATTCGGCTGCACTGAGGACATGAGTAGTTGTAAGTTTGATGATGCTCACTCTAATTAGTCAAAGTTGCACAAATCTCTTTTTTGATATCACTAGAATCATCTCAGTATAATTTGGATTTGCCTCAATTTTGATTCACTTCCATGACTTGAAACTCTTAATACAGTTTGGCAGGGACTTTTTTGCCCAAGTGTTCTATTCGGACGTGTCTATGAAACTCTGAGTGATGAGGAAACTTCTTGGACCAAAGCTTGTATTTGCCATTCCATTGTAGTGGAAGGTGGACTTACTGTTGCATCGATAGTTGCTTGTGTTCCCGGTATCGATCCGCATACCTCTTTTCTTATATGGGAAGGCTTGTTGTTTGTTTGGTGGATGTGTGGGATATACACTGGAAATGTTCGTCAAACTCTACAGAGGAAATATCATCTTCAGGTATATCAAATGTTTCCATAACATTGTAAAATCCTCTGCTTTTTACAACGCGGATCGATGAAATTGTCTGTGTTGATGAAACAGAACTCTCCATGTGATCCATGTTTGGTGCATTGTTGTCTACACTTTTGTGCGGTTTGCCAAGAGCACCGGGAGATGAAAAACCGTCTTTCGGACAACTTTGTGATGCCTATGACTGTTGTTAACCCACCACCAGTTCAAGAGATGAGTGCCTCTGATAATAGGAACCACAACCACAACTCTGTTCCGATTTCACACCATAGCTCTGATTTGGAGATGCGGCCATTGTAGTTCTCTAATGGCAACCAAAGTCAAAAGGTTTTGTTTTGAGTCGACCAAATGCATCAATTTACATTTTTATGTAAAATCGACTTTGTTGTTTGTGAACTCATATAGATAGGTTATCGTAAACCGCATTGACCTTATTTTGGTTTGATATGTTCAGTTCGTTTGGCTTGATTGGAATTATTTTTATAAAAATTTATCTACACTTCAAGTAATTTAATAAATTCATAATATCAATTTTTAATAATAACAAACTAAAGAAAGAGATAATTATTTAAATAACGCTAGAATATAACATAATTACTAGAATTGTTGTGTTATCTCAAGATTAAAATTTTAGAGCAAAAAGATATAAAACTCCGATATTTAGTTTTGTGATTCTAATTCCTTTGATTTTTTTTTCGTAATGATAAAAAAAGTCAAAGAAAAAAACAAAAACGAAACTACTGATAAATAATTATTGATGAATTTCTATAACTTCTTTTATCTCGATAGTTTTAGGGTTTACGAAAAGTTCTCTCGACGGCGACGGAGAACATTTTGACATCATCGGTGCACTCAACGGTAGCCTCTGGTTTTCTTGGCGATGACGTCTCCAACAAAGGTACACTCTCTCCTTTGTTTTTGTTTTCATGATTCTTCTCCGGCTATTTTTCTTATTGTGTTAGGATTCTTGATTTAGTTTATTATTCTGTGTTTTGAGATGTTGTTAAGTTGATATCATTGAGACAAAAAATTTTGTTGATTCATTCGATTTTTGAATGTTATGATGTTGATTTTGTGATTTTCGTGTAGATCTACTCAAAACCTTGTAGATTACTTCGATTTTTAGCTTCAAATCTTGGGTTTAAAGATGAAGTTTCATTCGATTTTGAGTTCTTGTGAAGTTGATTTGTGTAAGAGAAGATTGATTTCAACAAGTTTTTTCAGATTTATTTTGTTTACTCATTTAGATATGCAGATTTATTTATTTAAGAATACATTGTATAGTAGATTTGTTTATTTTCGTTTATTTTCCTTTATAATGTCACAAGTTTATTGATTTGTTGGTTGATATTTATTTATTCTATTGTAGACTTGTTGAAAATGTATTTATATGTGCATCAAATTTAATTATATATATGTATTGTTGTTGTGTTTTAATTTTGTTCTTCTCGCAAGTTTGTTTTAAGTTCTGTTGATTTATTTTCTTTGTGCTTCTCTGTTTCTCAACCTTGACTTCAATTGCTTGACACTTGTTCTTTGACTTCTTAGTTTACTTGCACAATCATATATATGGTGGATTTATTGTGTGCTTGTGTCTGTTAGTAGTACTTTACGGACATTATTAGCTCTTGTGGTACTTCATGTTTTATCTTGTTTGTTTGTTGACTCTTCTAATATAGGGATGTTTTCATTTGAAAAAGTTGTTAAATTTCCTTACGATTTTAAAGTTTTGAAATGACTCTTGCTCTGTTTTTGAATGCGCTAGCTTTGCTTATCAAAGATTTATATTTTACTCAATTATGTAACAACTCTGGAATACTAATGGATTTTGCATTTGCTTTCTCAGATAAATGGCTGCAAAAGATTATCCTCCGAGATTATTTCCACCACAAAAATATCCATCATCACACCGAAGCTTCAATCACAATTGCAAATTAACCGATTTCAGTTACATGATTGAAGGAATTGGTGACAAAGTTTTGTCAATCATATAAGAGACACATCTCATACATTTTGTATTTGAAATGAATCACTTATAAATTTCTTGATGATCTGACATATTCGATATTCCTTTTGAAGTTGAATCTTCACTTTAGCTATTTTCTCTTGATCATTTGATACAGTTCTTTATACATATTGGATTAAAATTCACTTGTTCAATCATATACATTTCAGTTAGGTTTGTTTTTAAAGCTTGCATCCATTCTGTATACATGGCAAGCAAAGCTACTCCTTGGTCAATTAGTTTTCAGTGGAAACCAACAACGAATTCTGGGCATTGGTTGGTAATCGGCCAATCCGATTTTCATTGTACGAGTTTGAGGAGCTAACTCAACTAACTATGGAGTTGTTGGTGATGGAAAGGATTTGGAAATCGATCACACTGGATTTTGGACAGAAATGCATATAACTCTAGGTTAGTAAACTTATTTGATTTATAATAATTTAGTTTCACTAATATGATAATTATATTAGTGATTTTAATTTGTTTACGTTTCCTTACAAAGAACTTATATTCTTACAAATAAAAGAAACTTGATATGAGCACAAGTGTTAGATCCAATTCTTTTAATTCTTTGTATTTGTAACAATGATTCTATTGTTTGATCATTTATTATGTTTCAGAGATTAAATTCATCGATTTTGCGTTAATTAGGTGAAAGTCCTATTTGGTGTGAGCTACAAAATGTACTTTCAAGATGTCGGTTGTGGTCATTTGCTAGAAGAAAGATGATTGCATTGATCATAATGTTTCATATTGTTGTGTATGGTTGCATCATGGAAGTCGAATTCCATTTAATGCGGCAAAGTGAGTTATGGATGCAGAGAGGTTTGAGAATTATCCGTGGGGTCGAGAAGCTTTTCAACCGTTGATCACGCCAATGAAAGTTGCTTCATTGGATGGTGATTCTTATACTATTCATGAATGTGTCCATGTGTTGTTGGTTTAGGTGTTCAAGTTTATTCCGCCCTTAGGAGAAAAGTAGGCAACAAAATTGAAGATGTTGACAAAATTCCTCTACTTCGATGGTAATTTGGCCATAACCGCTTTGTATTTGAGGAGCTCATTCTAGAAGATATGGAAAAAATCAAAGGATAAAAAGGTTGCAGATTTGTGTTGCGTATTTATTTGTAAATGTTTTGGTTGTTGAAGATTGATCTAATATTGTGTTGTATCTCATTCAGGTTCGCATGAGACACCTTGTGCTAAACCCTCTTGATGAGACTTATCCCATTTTTCCCAACAACACATATGATGTGAAGCTTGACAACATGATACAAGATATCATCGCTGACAGCTTGGATGAGTCCTTTTGGCCAGTGAGTTTGGCTAAAACTCCCAAAAAGAAAAAATATGCAGCAACACAAGAGAATAAGGAAAAGGAAAAGGATAAAATACAATGAAAAACATTGAAGGTGGGGATGTTGAAGATGCTTCTGATGACAGGATACTTGTTTATTGGAGTTCTTGAAGAACGAAAAGAAGAAAGAAAAGGCAGAAACAAAAGCTTCCACTGCTTGTTATGTTGGAATCATGAAGGTGCTAGAGAATTTGACCGACCGATTTGCAATGTTTGGCAAGAAGATAAACACAATGGAGGATAACCTCAGTGGAGAACAAGAGAAGATTGCTGAAAGGATGTCTGAAATGGAGGACAACTTTGAAGAGCTGCAGCGAAATGTGAGCAACAAGATTCTAAAGATGGAGGCCAAACTATATGATGGAGTTGCACCAAACGTGATTGATTTAGGACCAACTAGTTTTATTATTTTTGGAGCTTCAGTTGGTAGTGGAGATGGAGCTTCTTGTGGTCAAGGAAAGAAGGATATGGTACGTAACTCTCTATTTGAATGAGATATATTGTACATTGCTATGATTTTGTTGTGTTATTATAAAAAACTAAGTACTTGTTTTATGTTTGTAATTTGGATGCAGAAATTATATATTCTTTCTGTGCGTCATTGACTCTGAATGTTTTTGTAGAATATTAACTTATTCCTTCTAACTTTGTAAATTTATATGTTATGTTGTTGACTTGTTTATTTCCATTGCAAATTTGTTTAATTTTGTTGCAGATATTGTTGTAGATTTGTTAATTTCGTTGCAGATTTGTTTCACAGTTTTGTTGTTTTATTTGTAAACTTCATGTTTTTCAATGGATGATAGAGACTAAGGAAACATCTGATCCAGACTGTCTTGTCTCAAGAGTTGTGAGAAACTCTTAGGTTGAAGATCCTGAAAGTGTTAAAGAGGTAAAGGTTTCTCAACCTCGAGTAGAGGAAAAAAGGATTTCTGCACCAATAAAATGTGGTACATCTTCACTTACCTTCTCTGAATTTTTGGATCCTATTGAGAAGGCAAAGATGAAGAATTTTAGTAGTACAGTGGAAAAACTCCACAAATTCACGCAAGCTGACATTGGTGTTTTGAAAAAGAGTCGTCAAATTTAGATGGCAAAGACACATGTCTCACCATACAAAGATAAATTTTTGTGAATAGAATTATCCAGAGGGAGCGAAGCTATGATCCATTTAAACCGATTGAGCATCATAAGCTTGTACGCTTGGCAAATTATGTGTACCTAAGTAATGTAACCTTAGTTAATTTTAGCATTATTTGGAAATGAAATGGCTTGTCATAATGTGTATGCTGCTTGATTGTAGGGATGATGGGGTTTGAGCGAAGCTAGAGTTGATTTTTACTTGGAACTAATTGGATTTGTGACAAATTTAGATGGTTAAATGATGAGGTCAGTCGACTTGTAGATTTATTATCTTATATGTAGATTTATAATTACTTATGTAAATTTATTTATTTGCTTACTAGATTTACTCTTTATTTTATTGGACAACATATAACATATGGAATGAGTCTATTTCGACAACGGTCACATCAAAATCCGTCTCCATACAAGAGAGGACGTGGGCATTCCCATAATCTCTTCAACGGTGTAATTCTCACATTTTCTATAATTGGGAAGAAATGGGTGGAGACGTTGATACATTGTACATTCTTCACAACATCGATAATCAGCATTGGGTGGCATTGGAGGTTCATTTGCTGAAGCAAAGGATCAAAATTTATGACTGTGACCTTGAGTTTCACAAGGAAATCGAATTGTTTGATAGATGCAGGGCATATTCAAGGATGATTTCCCTTATGGTGAAACAATTCTCTCCATCAGAAATGCGTTCAAATATTAGTGCGGCTGCCTACACCATGTATATGATAGAAAACCATTCTATAGAACTTACAATCAGACGATTGTGGATTTTATACCCAGAAATTTATTGAGTGCTTAATGGTGAAGCCATTGCTGAAATTCGTGAAAATATGTAGTTGAGTTCATGGACCAGCTACCAGGTGAGGAGATTATATCCTTAACTGACCCAAACCCATGGAGAGAGTTCGATGACAAGTACAACTTCATTGGATCCACCCAGTGAACGTCTTGGTTTTACACGTTTTTGCTTTATGCCTATTGGTTTTACAGTTCTTGGGATTTTGTAACTTGCTAGGAGTTAGACATATAGTATTTTCCCCAACATCAAGACATAATAGAGAAGAAATAAAATGCATACCATTTGAGTATTATTTGGTTGCAGGTCAGACCTATTCAAATTTATTATTGATTATGTAGGTTTATTATACTCACTTGCAAGTTTATTATACTCGCTTTGTAGATTTATTATACTGGCTTGCAAATTAATTAATAAGGCATGTGGGTTTATTATGAACTACTACATATTTATTAATAGAGTAAATAAGTAACACTATTTGAATGTAAACATTTTTCATATTGACATCACATAACAATAAATGAATTCATGTTGTACATTTTCTTTTATTATGAGCGACTTGATGACATTTGGTATAAGTGTACTCTTTTCTTACTCTTTTCTTCTCCATTACCACTTCAAATGTATACTTAATGCGTGAGTTCTTTGGTTTTTATGGTTGTTGGCATACAATAGGAGGTCTACACATTTTCTTTGCAACTTGGTCAGGGACGGATAATGCAACATCTCTTGGCATTACACTTTTGGTGTACGCATTCTACAAAGAGGTCATATGAAAATACATATGGGTAAGGGATATACGAGACTGTGTAGATGCTTCAGCTGCGGCAATAGCATAGACACACGATATTTTATCCAAGTCATACATTTTGCAAGAACACTTTCTAAGAGTTAGATTGACCACATGTGACATTGTCGGACTCGTGTCTTGGGTTTGATGCTCATCTATTTGATGTACAATATATGGTTTTGCTTCTTCCACTCTACTTTGCTTGAAAATTTTCTAATAAATCTTAAAATACGTCTGCTATATCGAGAAAATATATATAAGAATAATTAAATCTACCAAATAGAAAAATAAACCTACAGACAAATACGAGTTACCATAAGTAGTTTTTCAACTCCAGTTGTTAGAGTGGTTGCCATCAAGTTAGCATTTTTCCTCCTTGTCGCAAACCATCTAGTTAACATAGACTTTATTGCATCCACAAGAGGATAACTTCTCGCCTCGCTTAGTGCATAGTTCATAGACTCTGCTATATTTGTGGTGGTGATATTATATCTATTTCCTGGAAAGTTCACTCAACTCCAGAAGCGAACATCCATCATTTTGCAAGTAATCATGTAGTGTTGGGTTAAGAGCTTTAATTTTATCAAATAATGCATCAAACTCTTATAACCTATATACATATGCATATTTCTTAACAAGCTGAAAAGCATCTCCACCTTGGAATTTTTGGGTAATGTTTTTCCACTAGATGGTAGGTGCAAATTTCCCTAGCAAAAAGAGGGTACACTTTAAGAATAGCTTTCGCTAGTGATCCATGCCCATCAGAAATAATGGCGAGCTTATTTATCATCGGGATACAATTTAGTTGAGTAAAAAACCATTCCCAAGAAGTCATCATTTCTCAGTGTGCAACAACGACAAAGGCTATATGAAATATATTGAAATTTATGTCTTGCATCATGGCGGTTTAGAAGAGTACCTTTTTTATTTTTCATTACAAGAGAACATAGAGTTTACAACTTCGATTTTCGTCCCTAAATTGTTGTTAACTCCTCTTCACAATGAATTAGGGATGAAACATATTTAGTCGTGTCCTGCTCGTCGTAAGACACAAGAAACGTTGTGAAATCGTTGTAATTTTTAACAACGCGCAAATTTTGATGTTAGTTCGTGCGTAAACCTTGCGTTGTAAGAACATTGTACAAATATGGCGCGTGTTGTAAAATCGTTTTTAATGTAAACGATGTTAAGAGGTTGTAAATATTACTAGCTAACAACACCTACTTTACAACGACTTTAAAACCTACTATTTTAACAACGAATTACAGTCGAAATGTTTTACAACTAACTAAAGACGAAACTGTTTACAACTAATTGGAGACGGAATGTTTTACAACTATTTAAGGACAAAGTGTTTTACAACGTAATTAGGGACGTTTATTTACGTTTTTTGCCAGCGAATTAGGGATAAATAATTATTTAAAATTTTAATTGAAAGTATTTAGTTAAATTTTTGCAATTTAATAAATTTTGGAACTGAATTAATTAAATAAAATTTGATTTTAAAATGTGTTTATAAAATTATTTAAAATTTACAAACTATTTATTGTTAGTAGTTCGTTGAACATGTCCATACTACGGTCGTCTTGCTCTTTGGTAACTCGTTGGTTTAAATCGACATCGACATTTTCCGTAAGTCCGTATCCGGCAACCACAAATATCCATCAATGGAACTCCATTGCAACAAACTTTTTGATCCGTCGTTTGTTTTAGCTCGACTATTTATGCCCGAGAAACCATCAACTGATTACGGAGCGTGTTTGCCCCTATCTAGTTAGATGTGACTCTCTGGACATCTTGGGCAGATCCTATTCCAATAATCCGTCCCTTTTTCGTCGGAGTAAGCTGGAAAAACCATTTTGTCAGGAGTACTTAATTCCACAGTAATACCTATCAGGGGATTCCTGGAAAGCTGAGTCTGACGCTCCTGAACCGTAATTTCAACCTTACTGTGTAGGCGCTCACTTTAAGGATCAGTAAAAGACGTCAGACTTATTCTTATGAGTAGCGGCGTACAATTCTGGAAGAGAAGGAATTTGTTCAGTCTTTTCACCGTAAAAAAGTTAAATTCAATTAAATATTAGATTTAGTTTAAAATAGTAATGAACAAAAAAAATTTAATTTTTAAAAAAACCACTTACTATCTGTATGGCTACTCCGCTGAAAGGCATCTGCCCTACAGTGTGTGATGCATTCTGATTAGGAGTCGCTTCTACAAAGTAGCTTTTGAAGCATTCCGTAATGCTTCGACCCATTTTGCTATCCACACCAAAACCAGAAAATTTTTAAATGGATATAATTAGTAATTATTTTAATTATAAATTAATTATTTAAAATTTTTAATTGTAATAAATAAATTAATATCGAAGCGAAAATCTTACCAATACAATAACCAATAGGTGGATCGATATGTAAAATGGGCAAAATTCTCGGCGATTTTGAGCCACGAGAATATCCTCCATCCTATACTATGCATATGGTGCAGCCTCTGTTGTACCAAAAGATCTGGATGTACTGCTGCACTAGTCGGTGGAGGGTCTATGGCAACGTCCGGTGTTAGTGAAGGATACAACGGAGTGTGAGTCTGTGATTTTGATTGTGACTGTGTCTCCGACACTACAGAGGAAGTTGACGATGATGCAGTGCCGTGATCAAGGTCACTGTAGTGGACACAACGTGTATGCTTACAGAGAGGCATAGATGAAATAATTACAATGCAATTAACAATAATTATACATTCCACCGTAATTTCTAAATTCCACTGTAAATATTAAATTCTAATCTAATTCTAAATTTCATATATACTACATAATTTCTAAACAGCTTACATAATTACAACGCTAGGCTTGTAAAGAAGTTGGTAAATAAGTTTTGAATTTACAAATTGGACACGTGTTGGAGTGCAACGTATCTTCTTGGACAACGTATCTCAATATTTAATAACAAACGTGGGTAAAGTTTTTGGTAATTACCATCGAATTTACAGCGTTTTCAAGTGCTATCGAGTTTACAAAAGTTTTTTGTGTACCATCTAGTTTACGACGTTTCTTTTGCCATTACCTTTACGACCCTTTCCTGTGTCATCGCCTTTGCGACGTTTATTGCCATCGAATTACGACCTTTCTTTTAGCATCGTCTTTACGAAGTTTTTCTTTTTATCTACTTTACGACCTTGCTTGGCATCGTCTCGTAATATGATTCAACACACACATTGGACTTCCGGTAAATACTCTTCGAACAATTCAGTCCACATATTCATGCATGACTGAGATAAATTACATTCTGTTTTAATATTCATCATCCTAGCTGCCAATGATAATTTAGACAAAGCTTCTTTACATCCCTCGTAGAGAGGCTGGTTTGCAACATCTAGCATGTCATAAAACCTTTTTGCATCTAAATTATGTGCCTCAGTAACTATATGTTGATCAGTATTAGTTTCATGAAATGAATATGTGACCATCTCATGCATCCTATCATGCTTTACAACCCCATGAATCTCATTCTGATAACCAACATCATGCAAATTACTCGATTCACCTATATTACCTTCAATATTATTAAAATTACTATTTACTTGCTTCACCATTCCCACCACTACTATCACCTTCCTCATGGTGAAATGAAATGTAATAATGTGGTGTAAACCCTCTATTTAATAGATGATTTCCAAACAGTTTCTACTCGGACGAATTTCGTATTTTTGCATTTCTGACAAGGACATAACATCTTACCCGATTCAAGTGTGATTTCGGTTTGACTTGCCTGTGCATGAATATTTTTGCTCTATTCATAAACTCTTTTGTCACGATTCCAGTACCATCTCTATGCATATACGTCCACTTCCGTTGCTCGAATATATCACCACCAAAAGACATTTTTTGGTTTTTTCCCGAAACCGTTATTTTTTCACAAAATGTTTTTTTCTTCTCCCAATCGTTTTTTCTCTCTCTAACAAGTGTCTTTTGTTTGTTTTGTTGTGTTATGAATTATGAAAAGAGACCCCCTTCTTATATAGACAAAAATTTAACAATAATCTTACAACCTTAAACCAAATACGAGTAATTTACAACGTATGTAACTAACCATAAATAGCTAATTTAAAATATTGACTTTACAATAGTTGTAAATCATTTAATCCTAAAAGACTTGCAAAGTAGAGATGTTTTTAACAATGAAATATAATTTTTAAGTCTGTTGTTTACGTCGTATGTTATATTTTTTTTAATAATCAATTACGTATCACAAAAAAACGTGTGTACCGAATTTCCAGTTTCGTTTTTAACTCATTGTAAAGGATATACGTCATAAACAAGTTGCAAGTTAGGGGACTAATTTACAACGGAATGTATAGTGACTGGCAAAGTGTTCTCAATACGTCGTAAAATGCCAACTAAGTTACAACGGAAACTTTTTGTTGTCCTCTTACAACTCCTTTACGACGAAATATAATTACGTTGTCAAAGAGTTGCTAAGACGTCCCTAATTTACGACGTCGTTATATAAATGTTCTCTTGTAGTGTTTCCATGCAAAAAAGGTCCCATCAACAACAACTTTCTTCATATACCGAAAAGCCTTGTATGTTAACATCAATTGCAAGAGATAAAAACTTGAATCTGTTTTCCTCGGACAACACCAAGTGTTACAAGTGTCCATTGATTTACTTTTCTAATCATATATAACGTACGATGGAAGTTCATAGTATGTGCTCTCCGAATTACCCATTACTAACTCACCGAGCTCACTGTAAAGTACGATGAGTCTTCCAATATTTCAACAGTACACCAAAATGAATAAAGAATTAATTTTGAAATAAATCTACAACAAAGAAAATAAATGTACAATACAAACAAATAAATTTACCACGATCCGAGTTATTAAGAAAAGACAAACTTTCAGTCTATATAACTTATTCAAAGAGTATGCTACATGAATTGGTAAGACAAAAGGCCCAACACCACCTACAAACTCTTTGTATAGACGTCCTAGAATATCCGGAGTAGCTTGACGAGAGCTTGTTGAACGTTCCGTAACAGAGCATGTGTGTTGTCTGACGTATGACTTAACTAGAAAACAAGGATTATCTCCAATACTCGAAGCACAAACTCTTCCCTCACAACATTTAGCCCAACATTCTACAAACAGTACCTTCCTTGTTGAAAGTACAACATCAAATTCAAATTGATGTTAATCGAAAGAAACTTCAATCTTGATTCGAAATCCGACTTCATATTGTAACTTTGACCAATTGCTAGCTGAAATGACACTCCTTTCTAGTTCCAAGTACTCATCAGCAGATGACAAAATCACGTTTTTAGGTGGAAGATTTTTTAAAAACTCCCTTGTCATCTTCATTCTTTGGATTAATAGCCTTGTAATCTTCATCTCTAGAGCTTGCACTTCGCAATAGTCAAATCTTCAATCATCATTTTCAAGATTTTTTGTAAACATTAAACCCCACCATCACTACCTCCATATTTGGCTTGATTGTGACCCATGAACTCTCTCAAATATCTCAACATAGAGACACATTGTCTCTTTTTGAAATTGTTTCAAAAATCCAATCAATTGTCTTGAACTACCAACAACAACTGGTGGAGTATCTCCATGGTAGTCTTTTTACAAGTAATTGGAAAACATATAAGTCAACTTTGACCTCATACTCTACTTGATTCAACCCGTAATCTTCATACACCATTCCAAGGAAATCGAAAAATTGTGTTTCTTGAGAGGCTTCAAGTATTTTTACAACCATTCGATTTGTCTACGTAGAAAAACCATATATTCTTCTCGGATCTCCAGCTCCACACAGTAAAACAATATGATCCATTGATGAGTGAAGAAAACACTAAAAAAAGGAAACTTGAAAGAAGAAAACCGTGATTTACAAGTGAGAGGCGTCGTTTGGAGAAGAAGATGCAAGCCTCATTAATTCAAGGGATAAATTTGCCATTTACAATTCTAGGTTACAAACTTAAATTTGCGACTCTAATATAATAAATCTACCAACTCTACGTATAAACATTTACACTAAAAAAATTTGCGACACTAGAATAATAAATCTACCCCAAAAAATATCTTCTACACTGAGTATAAAATCTACGAGAACAAATCAACCAATTTGAAAACAAATCTTCAACATACGTAAACAAATCTAGTTATTGACAATAAATCTATGACTCAAGTATAAAATATGCAACAATACAAAATAAATCTGCAAAAAATAACTCTGCCAATTCGAAAGAAATCCGCAACACTGAACATATAAAATCTACGAAATGAAAATATATCTACCAACAAAAAATAAATTGGCAACACATACAATATAATCTACAAAAGCAAATCTGCTGTATAAAATTAAATATGCGACCAAACTTAAACTGCGTATAAGACAAAATCGACTACGATAGATTAAAACAAATCTACAAAACGGTAAAATTAATCTCCAAATTAAATCTACAATACATTCAAAATAAATCTGCAAGCAATAAATCTGTTAAAACAGAATAATTCTACATAAAGTAAAACATATCTACCTAGAAATATTAAATCTATCACGTATTGTATATTTGTTTCCTGCAGGTTTATTTTTTGTCGTTATACGTTTCATTAATGATATTTGTAAATATTTATTTTTATAAAAAAATTACGAATATCAAGTATTTCATGAAATATAAAAAAATATATAAACTTATTATTGAAATAAAATAATACAAAATTATTAAATAATTTTTAGTTATTAAATAATTTGTAATTATAGTAAAACTAGTGCTATCAAATGACCCTATATTATTATTAAATGACTTATATTATTAGTAAATAGTTTGTAATATCAAATGACATATGTTTTTTTTTTATAAAATAATCATTAGCTGTTATATATGATCAAAGTAATTTTATGCGTATATGTTAATATATAAGTAAATAGTATGTTCTAATTTTATGGGCTTGACTTATGGATATTTCTAAAGATCTTTTTATTGTAATTAACTAATTACAAGGCTCAAATATTGTATCCAAAAATTATTGGATGATCAAGTTGAACTATTTTGTTATCAATGAAGTTTTTATTTGTTGGTTCTATTATCAAAACTTTTAGTGGCTTTTATATAAAGTCTTACAAATTTTAAATTTCTTTTCTTGTAGAATACATCCGATTTTAATAATATACTTTGGTGTAATTTATATATTTTTTGTACTACAACTTTCATATTGTTAAAATTTATTTTTAAAAATACCAATAATATCAAAAATAAAAATAGTTCACAAATATTTATCAGTTATAAACTATAATCTATTTTGTTAACGACTAATAATATTTGATTGTATTATATGAAAGTATATATTATATATATAATATAATATATATATATATAGTGTATAATGAATAACATGATTATACCAATGAAATTTAGTCATATATAATTCATATTCACGTGCTTTGAATAATATATTAAATAAAAATAATAATATTTTAAGCTAAATCTCTC
>JAKUCM010009105.1:0-16400 GCA_023374145.1 Lepidium sativum | reverse complement strand
CTTTTTCAGCATTTTAAGTCAAAAAATCAGTCCGAATTATAAAACTGTAATATTTTACGAACTGTAGTTTAATTTTTTTAGCTATAAAACAGACCATGGTAAAAAAAAAATTTGGACAGACCATGCTATCTAAGTACTAATTCTATGAATTTTCTACGTGATTTAAATATTTAATCGTAGGTTGTCTAATCACATTCACTCCTAAAAAGCAATTGTATTGTATTAGCTTTTTGATTCGTAAAATAAAATATATTAAAATTAAGGAATCAACAACAAGATTTCCACTCTCGTCGAATTTCTTAATTACATTTAAAAAATTCTTTATTTGCCAAAAATAAAATTATATATACATGTATGAAAATTGTTTCTTTATTCAGAAGGAATTCTAGTTGACATTAAGGGAACAAAGACAAAAATAACAAAAAAAATCAATCACTTCTTAGTTCTTACACATAGCAAAAAAAGGAAGAAGGAATAAGAATAATTGGTGGCAATTAATTTTGTGAAATATCACATCTTAGAAATATATATATATATCAACCATAGTATCGTATCCTCAAGTCACATGTATCTGGAATTAGACATATCAAAGCTGAATATCTTTGTCTATAGATCATGTTCCCTTAGTGTTTTACACATGCAACATTTACAAAACACTAAATTCTTTTATTAAATATTCTTCATCTTCATTGTAATGTTACTTGCCGAATGTTCCAACTTGTCTAATAATAAACAAGTATGAATTCACAACCACAAAATAACACGCGTTATATTAAGGAATGAGATGCATTGCAGAATGGATTATGAATCATTTAGATGTTATAAGATTTTAAATAATTCTGGGCGAATTTATTAGGAAACTTAATTCTTGGTAATTATGTGATCATAGAATTTGAACTATAGATGGACAAAACTTCGTATATCCTATTGCTGACTAAAAAATAAAACAAACAAAATATATTCCATTTTAACTAGATAATTTTCCTATATATTCTAAATTCTTTTTAAACCGAGCATTTAAAATATTTGAAGTAACAGTAAATTTAATAGTAATTTTTATAAAGTTCAACAACACTAAATCTTCTAAATTTTTTAAAATTATGTGATTGAATAACATCTAATTTATTATAATTTAATACCCTATATTATTTTTAAAAAACATAATCCATAACTCAAATTCCCTTAAACTCCAAAGAAAATCATGTTACATAATTTTTCAAAAGTCGAATTCTGATGAGAAAAATAAATAGATAAACTTAATCATTTGATCAAAACACTTTTTTGATACACTGCACCTTTAAAATAGTATTTGAGATAATACAATTAACCTTACTGGTATTATAATATACTTAAAAATGATCAAATACAAAACTATACAAATTACAAAAATACACTTGTTTTGTTCCAATGGCTTCAACAGTTGATAATAGTTAGTAGTGACGACAATTCCACTAAACCTTAAACGTCGTGTTGTCTTTTCCTCTCAAGCGAAGCCTCTAGTGCAGACAGAGTGTTCCAAAAAGTTAAAAGAATCAGTCATCGTGCTTGTTCTTTTAATAATCAAACATTGAACACACACACACCCACTTACATTAAACACTCATCGTGCTTAATTGTACTTATGATACTAATTCTATTTAACTAATTTGGAAATTTTTGATTATCTTTTCGGTCTATTTTTTTATAATTGGAAGGACGAGTTTTCTGAATTTAATGAACTTTCCTTATCGTATTTCAATAATTTAGCGACTAAAAACGTTAAGAATAAATTAAATATTGACTAACGAAACAATCATTAAACCCCTGTAGCATCGACAGTATGGAATCCACTCTTAGCACCACCAACAATATTTTCCATTTTGTCTTTTGCTTAATCCAAGTTTTAAAATAAAAATTCTAGTTGCCAAATGAATAATATCTTTTGGAAAATATATAAGATAAAAAGAAAAATTATTTTGCAATTAAGCTAGACATCTAGAAACACTTCTTACATACACGTTTTCTCCAAAATATAAAAAGTATAATCTTCGATTATTGTGTTTTTTTGTCCAATAATATCATTTCTTTTTATAGTTTAAAAGAGATTTTTTTAAGAAATTAAAAGTTGAAAATAACAAACCAAATATAAAATGAGAATGAAAAGGAAATTAATTGCGTCACGGAGGAGCACTGAGACTAAAAAGCATTTGGTGGTCAATGTGTCAAAACCCCACTTCTTATTAAACAAAATAAAAAGTTGTAAATAACATCAAAACACACTTCGATAAATATTTTAAATAAATAAAAAGTTAAATATAAGACAAAATAAATAAATATTTATTTAATAGGTATTGCATTATTGTTTAGCTAGAGATCCACTTGATTTTAAGACTTCCCCCTTCTCTCTTCTTTCTATCTCTTTACAAACAAACAAAAACTCCATAATTATATAATTATTTATACAAAAAAGAGTGTAGCTCATTTGGAAAGCTAGCTATACATGTATTAACATTTACTTTATATAGATATGATCAATCTAAACTAGTTTTGGAGATTCATAAATCAATGATCTACTCTAACTCTTTGTTTCTGTATTCATAATTGTTAATCATTATTACTAGGGTTTTCTTTTTAGATTTAGGTTTGTCTATTTTTTTTAAATGAACAATTTTAAAAAAAGTGCTTATGAATTTAGGTATTTTTTAAAAAAAATGATAAAATCATACCATAATCTCGTAATTAGAGATTTTAGCCTAGTGGCCGGCAGTAAATCCACTTAAGATAACTTATTTGCACAACCAGATATCGTATTCCCCCGCCTACATTATGTAAGAATTTAGCTACTGTACCCGCCAGTTGTGCCCCAATTAATCTGCCGTTGACAAAAAAAAAAATTTTGTAATTTTTTAAAAAATAAAAAAGTGCCTAAATCTGTAAACATTGATCAAAAATGCTCTTTTCAAAAAAATTATTAAAAAATTATGGTTTCTATGTAATTGATTATTGTTATAAACTTTATTTGTAGTAGCAAATTAAGAATCCTAATCGCAAGAGATTGATACATGATTATATACAATTGTATTAAACAAACGAATTATACATAAGGGTTGGTATAATTTTGTCTTTAATGAATAGAGGAATCTACTTTTTGTCTATTTTATTACTTAATGTTACAAATTGGACATGCGGGTAGACAAACATTTATACGCATTTTGTATATAAAAGTTTGATATTTCTAATCTATGCCGATTAAGACAACTAATTATAGTACATATCACAATCCTATATTGCTTTAGGGGTTTGACTTACGTGGCTTATCTATGTCTATAGAGAGATATTTACAAAAACTGATAGAAACTATTAAAACTTGAATGAACTATACAAAAGTGTAAGATATAATTATCAAAGGAAAAAAAGTAACAGATATTAAAAAAAATTATCTAATAAAATGTAACACCAGATATTAGAATTTATGAAAAGTAATTCTAGTCCATTGCAAACTCCTAGTAACTTAGCTTTTAACTTACGCATCTTTGTTTTGTATGTTTATACGTAATGTTTAATGTAACATGAAAGATAGATATATACGAGATACTTTTGAAATAAATGTTTGCTTGTATTCTTTTTATTATATTGGTTAAATAAACGTATCTTAATAATTTTATTTTTCTCATTGTTAGAATTTCTCGAACCCGTACTCGTATTTTATCGAATTAGTGAGATATTTTAATAAGTGATCGTTGTCCTGACAACTAATATAGGGCAAAAGGGTTTTTGTCTCTATGAGTGTGGTGAGTTCTCAACAAAATTGCAATAGCTTTCATTAATGTGGATCAATATGTAAGCTTTGCATTCAAACAATATATTTGATAAACAAAAGTGTCAATTGAAACTTTTTAAGAGGTACAAGTTATTTTCATGTTTAACCTTATGTGATAAGTTTTCATATCTATAGAATTTGTTATGTTCATCCAAATTATCTTTGATATCGACAAAAAACATAGTTATTCCTATTCATAGGCAGAAAATTCAGAATTAAAATATTAAACTGAACCAAAAATATGTATTCGGTTCGATTTCGGTTTCTGGTTTTAATATATAGGTAACTTCACATTTTGGTTCGTTATTAACCAAGAACCGAACAAAACTAAATATTTTGTACTATTTTGGTTAATTTTTTAGTTATAAATAATTATTTTTTAGGTATTTGATTACTTATAATATAAATAAACATTCGGAACCGAACCAAACTTTATTTGGTATCTATTAGTTATTATACTTTTAAAACTGAAAATTAGACTCCAATGAAATAACTAGATGCCAAGTTATTCCATTGGAAGCCTTCAAGTTATTCTATTGGAAGTCTTCAAGTGAGAAATGAGTGTTGATATGTGATTTTGTATATCAAAATCATTATATTTTTCCCAATAACTATAATGTTGAAAGGACACAGCGACTATTCATCACAATCATGAACGTGATTGTTGTGCTTAAAATTTTGTAGGTCTTATGTATTGTCTTCCATTTACCATTATGATGTAAGCAGATTTAATGATATATCCGTATATCTAAATTATTACTTTTGGTATAGAATAAAAAAATATCTCGTTGATTCACCAATTTCATATATTAGTCATGGCTGCTAATAAGATTGGAAATTTCAAAATGTTGCATCTTCCGTTTGGTTTCTATATATCATAAAAATCGGACATTTCTTTTCCGCTTTCGCTCTTTAGCCATCTCTCTCAAATGTTAGTTTTAATCCCTGTATATATGTATTTCTATATATGCTAGTTTATTAGGTAGGAAGTTAAATCGTTAGGTTGATCGATTTGTTAGTCTAGAGTGTTATATAATTAGATTAATAAGTTTAAGTTTGTAATTATATTTTTCTGTTTTATTTGTACTTTGTACTTGAATAATTTTTAAAAAAAATTAAATTAATGTAAATTTTGTTTTTTTTATCTCGACTTAATTTTAATTTAACTCTGAAAAAGAAACCAATGTTGAAGTACACAACTGAGAAAATAATGGTCCATATATAGTCCTTTAATATTTCGGTTTAGAGAGTGGGTGAAGTAGCTGTGAAGACGGGCGAACTCATCTGGCCAATTTTCTGGATTTGTCACAATCTATATAACGATGAGAAATGTCATTGCCCAATCAAAAGCTTCTATTTCACGATATAACGGAAAAAAACTTTTTCAAATCTCATGCATTCCTACATTCACACCATCCAAAATATTATAAAAACATTATCATCCCAACCTCGAGTAGTCTCTCTCTCTCTCTCAAAATTTATTCACAAAAATTTATATCGAGTGAAAGAGAAAAAATAGACAGAAGCTTATGCAACAATTTTTTCTTCACTGCCAACAGATGCGGACTCAGAAATGCATGAAGAAGCAGGTATTTAATTTAATGTAGATTTAGTTTCTGTATTTTTAATTAATTTATTTATTTCTGAAAAACTATTAACCATAGAATATATTTCATGAATATTGATTCCAAACAGATTTCTTTTCTGGAATATCCGTCTAAAATTTTGAATTAGTATTCCCAACGGACTAATTCTGTCAGAGTTCCATCTAGTACAAACTGATTTCCAACGGATCTGATTGATTGTTGGGATTTTGTTAATTCAATACTAATTCAAGTTATACGTTAAAAATAACTTATCTTAGTATATATATATCTTCTCGTTGCTTAATTAGATTATATATTCGTTTATATACAATTATGATTAATATATCTATCTACCGAGAAAACATTGGTGAGATATGCAACCTAAATTCTTCCAACTTTTTTACAATTAAGAAAAATTATTTTTTTCAACCAAACACTATATATAATATGCAATCACTTATTAAATTTCGCTTATGATAGTTTTTAAAATTATTTGATATGATTAAAGTTCCACTTTACTGTCAGAAACAGATCCTCATTTGGTAAATAACTGAAAATGGAAAGAACCGTATTTTGAGAAAATAATACAAAATTATTAGATAGAAGTCTAAAGTGAATTTTAAAATATACCCATCATCCTAAATATTATAGGTTGGATTTGTAAAACCTAAAGATCGAAAGTCTTTTAAAATTACTGAAAATATATTTTAGAAATATTTTTTACCAAACACTATATAATATGTAATCATTCATCAAATTTTTCAAAAAAATATATTTTATAGTGTTTGATATAACTTAAGTTCCCCTTTACTGTTAGAAAGCAGATCATGATTTGGTAAATAATTTTAAATGATAAGAAACATAGTTTAAGAAAATAATTCAAAGTTATTACCGACAACTATTAGATACCATTATTTCACGAATACCTTATAGTATGCATTAGACACTTATAAGAAATAAACACATTTTCGACATTTTACATAAAGCATTAGATCATCTTGAAGAACTTAACTTGGACACTCAATATATATATGTATATATATATATATATATATATTCGAGCTACACCGAACATAATTTGTTATAAAATCACATATTTAAGTTAAAAGACATTCAGACATACAAACTCATAAAGAGATAAAAAAAATTCATTTTTGTTCATGTCATTATAATTTTTGTATAGTTAGAATATATACTTTTAGTAGAATGGATAGCAATATAATAGATTATATTGATGTAATTAGCAAATATTATTCTATATTATAATCTTTAAATTAACCTATGTATTTAAATTACGACGAAAAATATTAGTATATGTATACAACTTTTTATTGCATTAGAATTTTTCCTTTTTTAAAGTATACATAAGCATCATATATTTATCTTTCATAATACACATCTACAATTATCTTATCTATCATCCTAAAATATAAATATAAGAAATCTACAAGCTAAACGCTTGCAACTTTTCACAATAACCAATCCTTTTAACAAAAAAAAAAAGATTTTCACAATAACCGACAAATATTAAAATCTATTATTTATGTATACTACAAAATATGTGACCATTCTTCATATTGAGCTTATGCCATTATTATTTTTATTTGAAATGATTTTAGTTTTTTTTTTTTTTTCAACGACAGATTAATTGGGCCACAACTGGTCGGCCCAGTAGTCAAATTCCTACATGATGTAGGCAGAGAGATTCGATCCCTGGTTGTGCAAATAAGGTGCCTTAAGTGGACTTACCGCCAGCCATTAGATTAAGAGCCATTTGCAAATGGTTTTAGTTTAACACACTACTTAATTATAAACATCTTGACTCCGAAGTAAAAACTAAGGAAAAAAAAAGTGAGAAGTAACTTGTTTACTTAGTAGGATTAAGATATTAATGGATAAAATTCTAGAATAATTACACGTAAATATGTGTACTATATTCTAAAAAAAAGGTCATGTGTTTGCACACACAAATCATCTTACCACCTACTACTTGATATCATACAAAAACTATGTGATATAGCAACTTTAATATAATGCAAACACGTGTTACGCATTGAAAAAAAAATCAGTACATGTAAATGTACACATAAAACTTTAATCATATTTCTCTATTATGGAGTCGTTTGAAGAAAAAGAAAAAAAGTTTGAATCAAATTCTAAAATGAATTCTTATGTGTACAAATTTATTTTGTTGTATATGTAACAAAGAAATAATGTAATAAATATGTATAGAAATTCTTTTTGTCAACAATAGATTGACAAGATTTCAATCTATAACTCAAACTTTCCATCACAAAATCTCAAACATTATATGTAATTGAATTCTAATAGAAAAAAAAAATACTATATGAGGATTTAACCATTTGACTAAATGAACTTTTCGAAATATGTATAAGAATCTACTTTTAATAAAGTAGTTAAATATATATTAATTTCTAAATTTTTGTTCACCGAATTTAACTTCATGTAAATACGTAACTCTGCATATTAATGTTTTGGTTATAAGTGGTGTCTTGTTAATAGAAATGATGACAAATATACGTGTGTATAAGACATTTCTTTATGTTACTTATTATTGATATATCTATAAAGTTTTAAGAAAAAAAAGAGTAGTAGTTAATTAAATTATTCGAAAAGATACGTAGACGTATTATTGAGTGAACAAAATAATGAGAGTATCTTTAAAATCTAACTTTTGCTTCGACTATAAAAAGGAGTCATTCCCCATTAGGTTTTGCCAGCCTCAAACAATTAGAGCTTTATCTCATATCACTCACCAAACATCTCTCATCTATCTCTAGAGAGAGTGTGGGAGAGAGTTATATAAATCTATATACACACAAATACATAAACACATATAGAGACTATAGTAGTGATCTATATAAAAGTATAAGATATAATCTCTAGAAAGTAACAAAAATGAAAGGAGGAAGCTTAGATAAATTGAAGCCAATATTGGCTATAATGTCACTGCAATTTGGGTATGCAGGCATGTACATCATCACTATGGTCTCATTCAAACATGGCATGGATCATTGGGTACTTGCTACTTATCGTCATGTCGTTGCTACTGTTGTTATGGCTCCCTTTGCTCTCATTTTCGAGAGGTACGCACTACACACATATACATTTTCTTTCATATTTTCCGATGGTTCAAATTTAGGTAAAATATTACTTTTGTCGCAAGCCGATTATAACCGGAGGCTAGAGGAAGCCGACTATAATGATATGAATAAATGTGTTGTTTGCAGGAAAATCAGGCCAAAGTTGACACGAGGAATGTGCTGGAGGCTTCTTGCTCTTGGGATTCTAGAGTAAGTCTTTTTCATTTAGAACCACCTTTTACTTTACAACTTTTATTTTTAAGAGCTTCTGATTTAATCCATATTATATATATATATATATATATTCCATATGTGTATACACATATGAAAGATTCAATGGACCAATATTCTTTTAATTTTTTGATAACTAGGAGAATCTGAAGTGTAAGTCCAGATTCTTTATTTATCTGAAAAAGATTCTTTTATCTGTATACGAGTACATAGATCAATATTGTAAATATATAATAATAATTACCCTTTTCAAAATTAAACGTTACTTATAGTTTTAAAGTTTTTGTTATTTAGCAGAAGTTTAGCTATATAGATTTATAGGTGTGTTGATAATTCATGAGTTCGGGTACGTTACTGTCTATCTTTTTTTCAGTTGGGGAACGTTACTTAGGGAGATCAAATACTCACATAGCATGCTAAAAATAAAGCTAGACTCTTTTTAAAATGATTTTTGGGAGTAACAACATTATTACAATTATAGTCCGAGCCTAGAGTTTAGAATCTAGAGAGTCTTTATATTCATTAATATGGTTTTATATACGAAAAATAATAAAAAGAAAACCTTATAGAGTTAGCATATGAATATGAGATAATTATTTTATTTTTTGGGAACTTAGCTTAGAATTTGATTATTTAGTATGAATTATATGTTTGATAAAACCATTAAAATATAAGTAAGAAAATTGTTTAAAATTATATATCTTGAAAACTTTAATTTCACAACTCTGGTGTATATATAGATTAATGATAATGAGATCATCACCCACAACAAACATCTTTAATGTGAATGTGTGCTTATTGCTTATCCTACGTACACGTTTTACTTTTCATCTTTCCAAAAAGCATACACTAATTATTATGCTAAAAACAAAAGATGATGTGAAAAAAGGCTAAATAAATAAAATATTGGTTAAACATAGAAAACTGATCAAGTTGTTAAATCTACCTCGGAAATTTGTTTCATTAGAATATTGACTTTTATTAGATACGAAACTTCGACTCTAAAATGTTATGTAAAGCCATGTAATATTGTTTGGAATTAGGAAAAAATTAGAATTAATTAATCTAATGGTTGAAAAAAAACTGTGGTGTAGATGTAATAAAAATTGATTTGATTGCAGGCCCCTAATGGACCAGAACTTGTACTACATAGGATTGAAGAACACATCAGCATCGTACACTTCTGCCTTTACCAATGCACTTCCCGCCGTCACTTTCATTCTTGCCCTCATTTTCAGGTTATTTTCTTTTACTACTTTTAATATTTGATTCTTTTAATACTTTACCTTTATTAACCAAGTAATCGTCAATATTAATCAGGCTTGAGACAGTGAACTTTAGAAAGATACACAGTGTTGCAAAAGTGGTGGGAACTGTAATTACTGTTGGAGGAGCAATGATCATGACATTGTACAAAGGTCCGGCCATTGAGATCGTCAAAGCCGCTCATAGTTCATTTCACGGCGGCTCTAGCAGCACCGCCACCGGTCAACATTGGGTCCTTGGAACACTTGCCATTATGGGCAGTATCTCTACTTGGGCTGCTTTCTTCATTCTACAGGTATATTATCAACATATTTCCTTAAAAATATCGGATAAATCTGGTAATCATGAGTTTCAAACTAAATCTCGGAGATTTTTTGTCTAGCCGGTTTTTGAGTCAACTAACCATGAGATCCAACTAATCATGAGATTAGAAAACCATATATCAACATACTTTATATTTAAACAAATTATATTTAAAATCGAATTTCTGAATCAATTATTTATCGCGAATTTTTATATTTTTGTTTTTTATGAATGTTTTAATGCAAAATTCGTCTTTCAAATTGTATCAACTAATTTCGGAATTTTTATTGCTATTTTTGCAGTCGTACACGTTAAAAGTATATCCAGCAGAACTATCACTAGTAACGTTAATATGTGGAATAGGATCCATCTTAAATGTCATAGCTTCTCTCATTATGGTACGTGATCCGAGCGCTTGGAAAATCGGTATGGATTCCGGTACACTTGCTGCAGTTTACTCGGTAAGTCAATGCTTTCACTGGTTCGATTGGCTGATTTCAGGGTTTAAATACATAATTAAAAAAAAACTAATTAACAAATATTCCAATTTGACATATTATTTCAGGGAGTGGTATGTTCAGGCATAGCATATTACATACAAAGCATTGTGATTAAACAACGTGGTCCTGTCTTTACGACATCGTTTAGTCCAATGTGTATGATCATCACTGCCTTTCTCGGAGCTCTTGTTTTGGCGGAAAAAATTCACCTCGGAAGGTGATTATAATTTTTTTAAGCATTCATAATAAATTTTATATATATTCACAAAATTAATAAAATTGTGTAATTATTTTTTGCAGTATAATTGGAGCAATTTTTATAGTTGTTGGACTATACAGTGTGGTTTGGGGAAAAAGCAAAGACGTTGAAAATCCTTTGGACGTAAAAGTCATTGCTAAAGATCAAGAGCTTCCCATTACTAACGTAGTCAAACAAACCAACGGTCACGATGCTTTGGATGCACCACCTACTAATGGTGTGGTTGTCCGTACCTGATCCGAACTCCATCCAAGAACTTCATGTCGTTTTTGTGTTTTTGTTTTTCATTTCCTAATCAATGCTTAACTTTATATCCTTTTTATATATGTATGTTTTATAATTCTACTTCCTTGTATTTTGATTTTTTTTCTTAATGAAAATGATGAGTGAATCATTTGTTAAAAATTGCATCTTTTAAAAAAACATTGAGTCAGATATTGAGGTCTCACCAAGAAAATGGTCAAATTAGTACATTCAAGAATTTGGTGCTACAATTAGAAATTATACAAAATATAGTGGTTTGTTCCGAAATTTGTTAAGACAATTACACATCACACGTGAGAAACATGTGAGTAATTGGTTCACCTGTCTGTCATCTTCTCCAATTGGATCTCTCTCTCCTCTCTCTCTCTCTTCTCTCTCTGTGACTTGGTAAAAATGGCGATGTGGGTTTCGGGTACGGATCTTTAATATGGAAAACGGGTTTTCCATTTGACGAAGGCCTTCCTGGTTTCATCAAAGACTATCGACGTGTACCAAGGTTACACTCTCTCTCTATAGATTTCTCTTTCTCTCTCTAGAATATAGTAATAGAAAATGGAAACTTTACAGGTAGTACTGATCATAGAGGACCTCCGGAATTTCCGGGAAGAACAGTGACATTAGAAGCTGCTGATAGAGAATTGTGTGTATGTGTCTTATGATTTTAAACATCAAAATCTAGTTTTTATTCTTATTAGATCATCAAAGTGATAACTTGCTTACACAGTGGGGAGTTGCTTATAAGATAACCAAAGAAGAAGACAAAAGAGAAGCTTTTACAGTAAGCTTTGTGATTTCACTAGAATCTGTGTTTAGTTACATTATTTTGTGATCTTGTCTGTTTTTCTTATGTCAGGATTTGGAAGTTCGGGAGAAGCAATATGATCAGAAAGAGTATGTTGATTTCTTCACAGCGAGTCCAATTTTGTTCTCTGCTTAAAAATGGTTTTTTGGTTTGTTTTTGAGCTTGTGACAATGCTTGCTTTGTTGTAGCACTCTAATGCTTCAGAACCAGCTGTAACAGGAGTAATGGTGTAAGAATCACTCAAAATTTGATCCATTCGGTATTATATTTTAGACCGCGTAACAATGTCTTTCTGTTTTGATTCATCAGATACATTGCTTCTGCTGACAAGAAGAGCAACAGCAACTACTTAGGACCAGGTCCACTTGAAGACATTGCCACGTAAGTGAGTTTTGTGTTTAGATTATTACTCTGTAGATTGTATGTTGAATCTTTTGTTTTCTTTCATTTGTGCAGACAAATAGTTAAAGCAAAAGGACCTTCAGGACCAAACAGAAACTATCTCTTCCACCTCGAAGAGGCTCTAAGTCAACTTGGTTTAACAACCTCTTCTAAGAATAACAAATCTTTGGTTTCAGTCTTTCAGATACTAATGTACCAAACCTCTGGTTTTGTGTTTTTTGTTATCAATCAGGGTTTAAAGATAAACATGTCACAGATCTTGCAAACCAAGTTAGGCTCATTCTTACAGAGACCCAAGAGTTATCAATTGATGCCACCACCAACAATGTCTAGATTCTCAGTTACAAATCGGGAAAGAATAAATCCAATTGATCAGAGATGCTTTTTGCATTACAATTCAATCAATGTTTTATCACTATCAATCAACACTCTTCTATATTCATATTTGATCACGTCACAGACTGAGCATATGATTCCTCAAGTCTGTGGGATTCCCAAATTGGTAGTTATCACTGAGATAAGAGTTTCACATTTATATTCATCATAATCTTAAGTTGTCCAATCTATCCAAGGTGGGTTTGAAATTCCATACCACCAGTCATACTTACGGTTAAAGGCTAAAGGTTTAATTCACAAGCAGATACAAAACCAAGCTACAGTAAAATCATTCGCTTTCTTCTCCACCATCATCCTCTGCAAACAAAGCCAAGGATCGTCAGTTTTATAACTTGATCGGTCATTTAGATGAGAGAACAAGATTCTCACCGTTGTTTGATTCTTCTTCGCTTTGCCTTTTTTCCTCAGCTTCTTCATTACCTCCTCCTTCATCATCATCATCATCATCCCCATTTTCAGATTCTTCTGGTTCGTCACTCTCACTCTCACTCTCACTCGCACTTTCCGCAGCTAGTTTAGGCTTTGGAGGAGGTGCAAAACTTGTAGTGGATCTTCTCCTTGAACTCGACACAATGTTGCTTGTATCAATACCCTCAAGCTCTTTTGATATAGTCTTCCTCTTTTTAACTTCTTTGATCTCTATCAAAGTAAAGCCAGATAGTTCATAAAATGTTTACAAATTAACCATTTCATCCAAGCTACCGATAAATCACAACCATCAGCATGCTTATTTGCGCTATGATTTTCACAAGTTTAACTAAGAATTAATCTAAATAATTATCGATATAAATTATAAAATGGAAGGTATAAGTTTTGCTCCAATCAAAAGAAAACACTCCCAGCACAACACTACCTTTTTCTGAAGGATATGAGGATAGCCCTTCTTTGGCAAGTATCTCCTCAAGTTCTTCTATTAAAGTAGCCTCACGCTTCTCTTCAGGAGCCTGTTTGGCTTTCTTGTAAACGAAAGGAGGAATGCTGCCAAGAAAAAAAGTAGAAACACATAAAGAGCCAGAATATGAATCAACAATGAGCTTCTTTAAAGATCTACCAAGTTTAATTAACCTCATGCCACAAGATTTGATGACTGATTTGAGATGCTCAACACGCTTTCCATACACGGCAGTTACAGTCTCCTTTGTCTTCTGTTGAATAATATAATTTCAGAAACCATATGGGTAGTTGTACAAAACTTTAATGAGATTCAAGATGAAAACCACTGCCAAGATGTAATACCTTTGAAGGTTTCTCACTATCTTCTGAAACACTGTCATTCTCTAGTTCTGTTTCTGAATTCTTGGCTTTCTTTCTTCCAGATACCAGTTTGCCATTGTCAGATTTCCGTTTTCCCGTCATCTCTGATTTCACTAATTTTCTTTTTTGGCCCATCGTCCCTTTCACACCCACTTCCTCTTCGTCCACATCCTGCTCAGCATCTGAATCAGAATTTTCTTCACTGCTGCTTACCTTCTTAGATGGTGTGCTCTTTACCTTTTTCTTCAATTTTTTCCCAGTAGTCTCAGTCGATCGTTTTGGAGCATCATCAATTTGTAGTAACTAATGAGCCAATAAAACTATCAAAAAGGCTTGCCACTCTGTTATACGAATAAGATACATAACAATTTGAAGTACTTACATCATCTAGTTCTTCATTAATGAACTTTTTGAAGGGATCAAGAGAATGCTTCTCTAATTTAAGATCATCCTCCAAAAGTCGACGAAGTGAAGCCATTGTAATTCTCCTGAATTAAAGCAAAGCAATTTACTAAACAGAAAAGTCCATTTCACTTAATCATGAAAGAGGAAACTTTTACTGAAATTCAACTAATTGCAATCATTAAACTTACTCTGAATTAGCCTTAATATAAGAAGTTCTTTTCCGAAGAGCTCTCCTTATATCACTCAGCAAGGCTTCATTATTCTCTTCTTCCTTTTTATCTTCAGCTACCATCTCAATGGAACCTTTCATTTTCACATCATTACCAGTTTTGCCTTCTACATCAGTCTTTGCCTCGTACTCTTTAGATAGTTCTGCTACTTCTTTAATTGGAGTCCCATTGTCTTCCTTCTCACTTTCTTGATTAGGTTCTGAAGTCTCATCATTACCAGCATCTTCTAAGCACTGCCATTAAAAAAGAAACATATCAATGCTCTCAAGTTACATAATGGAGTATTTTTCTTGTTTACTGCAAAAATTTGGTATCAATCATAAAAGAGAAATGTACCTTGACCAAATGCTCTTTAACAAAGCTCTTGTGCACATCCAAAGCATGTTTCTCCAATCCCATATCTTCCTCCAGCAACCTCCGAACACTCTCAAAAGTACAGGAGCTGCAAAACCAAAACTGTAAATGATTCTCTATCCAAAATCCTTCCCTAGAAACTTTTTCGTCGAAATGAACATCTCCAACACTTTCCTCGATACAACATTGAAATCAAAGTGAAACCAGAAAGAAAAAGAAAAAAGAAAACTAATCAAACCAAGACATGTATATCGCCAATTCCTTGAAAACAACCGAATGTACTCAATCACACACAGAAACAACTACTACACAGAGTTTAGAGGAAGAGACTGAGAGATCAAAGATTTCTACTCTGCTTTATCTCTGAAGTAAGTTACGCGGGATTTCATAGCCGCCAAAATCTGTGACTCAATAGCCTCGGGAATTTGATTCATCTCCTCCGTCTTTGCCGTATCCATGGCAGTTGCCGCCGAGTCGCCGGAAAGTTGCGAAAGGGAGTAAACAGAAGTAAGAAATGTCCTAGGTAAAGTAAACAAAAGCCTAAAACCCCCGGCGAAATCAAAAACGTTAAGAAGTTGTTTTATGTAAATTAAAAACGGCAAAAAGTTTATAATATGGTTGAAATCTGAAATACGTAGTAGATACGGGTCTTATGTTGCAATAATAATTAAAGAAAGCTTTGCTTGTCGTTTCTAAACACGCAAACGACAGGTAGTTTCTTTGAAACATCTGAAAATCGGAATATCATCAAATAATCATATCCAAAAGCAGACGGCGAAGAAGAAGGTCAAATCATGACAGGTCACAACGCGATCGAAGTGACGAAGACGGTATTGGAAGTGGCGGATGTGGCGTGGACCGCCATGGAAACGTACCACCACCACCACCATCACAGCGAAGAGGGCGGCGAGAATCATGGGTCAACGGGTTCGATTATTGATCCACGAGATCGAGAATTAGAAGCTCTTCGAGAAGAGAATCGTCGTCTCAAGAATTTGCTTGAATTGAATCTTAAGCTATTTGAGACTCTCGCTGAATCTGCTGCGTTATCTCACGATTGCCCTAGCGACGTAAGCATAGACAAATTCAATTTAAACTTACTTCCAGTTTTTTAGGGATTTTTCTTATGAAATGTGTTGAAATTTCGAAATTAGATCTATGCTCGGCTGGTATCAATGGTTACTTCGGGTGATTTCTTGGATCGATTAGACAAACTAAGGCAGGCTTTATCTAATGGAACTCAAA
>JAKUCM010009104.1:0-17968 GCA_023374145.1 Lepidium sativum | reverse complement strand
TATCATCGTCTTCCTCGTCCTCGGACTCGTTTAATTCCGCCCGGCTGATTGAATCGGATTGAGCTGATTAAGTTGATAAATCTATGTATCTGGTGTTCATACATCTGGAAATTTATGTTTGATGATGTGTTTTTGTGTTAGTGGCTATAAAGTTCCATGATGGTTAATTGATTTGGTAATTTTGTCGTACTTGTCTCTTTTTCTAAATTAAGACAATGAAGTTTGAGTCATGGCCTCCAGAGTTGCTAAGGATGTGACCGAAGTAAGACCTTCATATCTTCTGTTTTTCTTTTTCTTTCTTGGATTTGGTTGGAATTTTGAGTTTTATCTTCTCATCTCTGGATTCTGTTTCTCTATTCCTTCGTAACCCAAAATTGTTTTCGATCAAAAGGTATTTACTTTCATCAGTTTTGGTGTTAACTATATTCATCTTTGTATTCTCAAGATACAAACTTTATATTCTAATATCGCCAAATCTGTAAACTTTGTAATTGATTTTTCTTTCTTGTGAATTGTGGATCTAATTTAAGTTCTTATCGATTCTGAGTTTCTTTCATTGAGTCAGGGTATATACTATTATTTGGTGCTAGAATAGATCGGATCAAGACTCTTCATTCTCGTTTTTAGTAGCTTACTTTCATGTTTTGTTATCTATTTGATGTCTTCTCTTTATGTAAAGATCTTCTTTTTGTTTCTCGTGGTTATTAGTTAGATCAAATAGCTCAAGATTGCGAATATAAAGAAAATTTTAATTGATAATGGTTTTTTTGAATGCATATAGTTTGAGTTCTTAAGATGGAAGGAATCATTGTGAGAAGAGTTTTACCATCTAACAACAGTTGTCTCAACGCAATAGGGTAAATAACAGTTTTTGATTCAAGAAGAAGTTTTATAGTTAGATGTTTTGAGGTTTTTGTTTATTCATGAAGTTTATGTATTACAGTTATGTTATGGACAAAGACAAAAGCAAGGCTCCGGAGCTGAGACAGGTTTGTTCATATATCTTTTACTTACCTGATTTGTTATAGTTCAACTGCATTCCAATGTTTAGCTTCTTTAAGTTAGTTGTAGTGAAGCTTTATATACTTAAACTCAGAGGTTATGATTCTCTCTCTTTTTTGTCAATTTCGATATTGTTAATATCTAATTCGAAACAATCAGAAAGTTGTAAGATTTGGAGTATGTTTATGGAAGGAATGTTCCCATATGAACTGAGTGTTTAAGGTAATTGCTTTGGAAATTTTGATAAATGTTAAATGGTGCTATTTTATTAAGGTGATAGCAGCGGCAGTTGCAAGCAACAAGGAGAAATATAATGAAGCATTTTTTGAGAAGCAAAATGAAGAATATTTTGCTTGGATTCTCAATCCGGAGAAGTGGGGAGGTACATCTTCATAGTTGCTTAAGTATTGGGTTTCAACTGATATTGTGCAAGGTTCATTACCATCTAAACTTGTCTTGAGGCCAGTTTAACAAAGGGTTGTGAGTCTGTTGATGCCTTGGTACAAATTTTTTTCTTGATCTTACAATTAAACTTAATACATTTTGTAAGTTTTTTTTAAGAACCCTTTTTCAAATTCAGGAACTTAAAATAAACAAAGGTTCTTATTAGAATTCTTAAAATTAAAATATTCATTGTTATCAATGAAAATGGGTTAAGAACCCCATTAGAAGTTCTTAGGGATGGAAATGGTCTAAGATTTAGTGTTTTATATATCTCCATCCTCATACAATTATAAGATATATATATATATACATATATATATATACACAAGTTTTATGCTTGTATTTGGTAGAGAAGTAGATACGTCAAATCTAAATGCTTAGTGGACATACAAACTACAAGTATATTTGTTCGTATTCGTATGCATTAATTAAGATATAATCGTATAAGATATAAAATACATCAGGAGTCTGCGTGTTGACTCTGGCTTACGAAGCTGCCGAGACCACCATTATCAAAAGTTTTTTAAGGGTTTCTTAACTTATTTTATTATTAAAAATTTAAAAAACTTTTAAGAAATCCTATGAAAATTTTTTATTTAAGATTCTCTTTAATGTGTTTCTTAGCTTATTTTATTATTTTATTATTAAAATACATTTCTTAATTTAACTTTTCTCATATATAATCATTTAATAATATTTAAAAAACTATAATAAGAACTCGCCAATAATGTTGCTTAGCTCACTAAAAAAAATATTTTGAAATTCTTCAACATGAAAATAGTATGTGCATATACATAATCACAGTATGTAGTACACACTCAGAAAGATTAGTGATCGGAAGTTTATGTTACATATATTAATATTTATACGAAGGTGATGATTACTAATTTGCCATGGCTCAAGACTAATGAAAACGGTATGGAAGTTAAATTAACTTCAACAGCTAAATCTATATAATAAATAATACATAGACTTCACTTGTAATTTTTTTGTCTGTCAAACTTCAATTCTATATCTAAAATAATATATAACCATATAAAACGAGAGAGCTAACAACCATTAAATAATCCCATAAAATTCAGATAATATTAAAATAAGTTTCAGAAAACAAGGTTTAGTGGAGGCCATCTAATTTGTGTCTCTAAACTAAGACAGACGACCAACATTATCATCCATGAAACCACTAAGTAATCCACTTATCTCTTTTTTTTGTCCTTCTAAAATCCCCATTTTTTGGGTAATATTTCCATATTTTATTTATTTCTTTTTGTCTTTATTCCACTTACACTTTATTTTATGTAAAAGGCCTAATTATAAACTTTATAAAATTTGTGATTACTTTGTTTTTAGTCTCAGACAAAAAGATTCTACATATTCTCTTGTTTATCCTTCCTCAAAGCAGGATTCTTTATTTGACTGTTAAACATGTCATCATTGTGTTCATAGTCTCGAAGATTCTATCTTAATTAAAGCAAATTTTGCTTTTGAAGTTTGTTTCCTTTTTAACTAATAAACTTTAACTGTTGTCTGGATAGCTATTCAGAATATCTCTGGGATGGTTGACTTTGTTTCCTTATACCTTGATCCTTATGTTAGTTTTGTGGTTCATTTTGATTACGTCTTGAAACCTTCAGATTCCTTTGTTGCAGTGAATTTGATGTGTCTGTTGATGAAATTACCTTCCTTGTCTAGTGCAATTGTTTGAGATCACTGGCTAACAAGATCAAATGTTTGCTATTATGATAGTTTTTTGTGTTGAATATAATGCAAGGTTGATAGATGCTTTGGAGATGATGAAACAAGGAGTTAGACGACTTCTAGTTCCAAAAAGTGTTGTTTGGAGAGGTATGAGCAAGAGATTTTCCATTCTATATAATGGAAAATGGCTGAAGAACAGTGAAAACTCTGGCAGTAGCAGTGCTCTCGCTGCTGAATCCACCAGTAGGCCTACTACGCCGAGGACTTCAAGCCGGGACAAGTTTTGCTGTCTGTCAAGGGAAGACGTGATCCGTTTCCTTATAGGTGTTCTCGGAGCATTAGCTCCTTTACCACTCACGTCAATCTCTACTCTGGGAATCATTAGTCAAAACTATAATTTCATTGAAGCCTCTCTTCCAGCCATCGAAGCCACAAGAAGGCCACCGTGTGACCCCAGTGCGATTGCCGTGTTGGAACAAACCGAAAACGAACAACAGTTCAAGATCATAGGAGAAATCTCAGCCTCAAAGCTCTGGAAATGTGATTATCTGGCTGCAGCTTGGGCTTTAGCTAATCTTTATGCAGGACAGTTTGTAATGGGAGTTGAGGACAACATGTCATCAAGATCATTCAGCGACTTCCTTCAAACTTCATTTGCTGGAGGAGAACAGAACGGAACAGCAGCTAAGGCCAAGAAATTCAGCAGTAGGAGCATCGGTTTTAATCCAACAAGCCCGACAAGAGTAAGTATCGGTAGGAGCATGTACAGAGGAAGAAGTGCACCGTTAACTTGCAAAACATCGAGCTCATTAGCTGCGGTTATGGCTCAGATGCTGTCTCACAGGGCGACACATGTGTGGGTTACAGAGGCTAATTCAGATGATGTTATTGTTGGAGTTGTGGGCTATGGAGAGATCTTGGCTGCTGTAACTAAACAGCCTTCTGCTTTCGTTCCTTAATCGGTCTTATGAAGGTTTTGGGAATGAAAATCAAACCTAAGACTACATTTATATGATCACATTTTCTTGTCTGATTTTCTGAGTAAAAGGTTACTTTTGTTACTACATTCTAAGGAATACTAGGACGATATTTTTTGAGTGTCCAGTCCATTGGTACTTGGGTTCTTGGTCGAACCGGTTTGACCCGCCGGTCTGGTCGGGTTTTAAATCACTGCTATTATACTGTGAACTCTCGTTTATACCAAATATAATCTCCTTGGAGTTCTTGTATCATAATACTGTCAAATATTTTGGAGTCATACACTTATAATCTTTTCTTTTTTAATGAATTCGCAGCATGAACATAATGTCACAAATTTATAACAAATATGTAGGATTATGGAATATTTTTTCTGTATGCGAATCCAATAATGATACGTGAACAATGTTTTAAACAAAATCATCCACGAGATGATGTAATATTGAACATGCAAATCACAATCATAACAACTAAGAGCTTGCCATGCATTAAAAGCTTTCATGCTAAGTACCATTTCGTCTACGTGAAACATGCCACTATGACTGAATAAACGTCACCCATTATCCAGCTCTACTATTAAGAAAGGTCTATTACAATGGTCCAGATATTTCCAAACTAATTTATTCATTTTATAAATCATTTCACTTGAATTGAGTCCATAATTCCAAATACGATATCAGAAACTAATAAACGTTTTCTTATAAAAACACTACTAGACCTAATCTATTAGATGTTTGTTTTAACTATTTTGCTTGTCAATTACTTATTCTATTTATAATATATGATGTTTAAGATTTTTAGTTTTAAATTATAAATTTATTTAATCATTAATTTTTTCAACTAAAATTTTGTTTTCAATATTTTTAATATTCATCTAACCAGTTGAAAATTAATCTGCATATTATAGATAGTTAAAATAGATAAAAATGTAATTAATTTTACATTGAATATTGAAAACATCAAATAATTTGATACAAATTCTTTTAATATGAAACATAAGGAGTAAAACACACAACCAATACTGATATCTAACTATAAAAAATTTATGATTTCTATAAAAGAAAACTTAATTAACAATATATTTATGAATTTCAGTAAAACTTAACTAATAATTTAGGATTAAATGTGATTCTCTAACTTTCCAATCTACTCCTGCAAGTAGAGAGCCATACTGAATTGTGATTGAACTAAAATGATCTCTTATCGTGAGAGAACAAACTTTTTGTTTCGGATTTTATATATAAGTTTAGTATAGCTAAACCTTGTTTTTCTACTAACCAATAGTAAAACTAAAAAGTTATATATTAGAGTCAAAACACTCATTGATATTCACTTGTAATTGTCTACACAATTAATTTTGTAATTTAAAATTTTAGTTTATATGTTAAAATTTATCAAGGTAATATTAATTTTAAAAGTGAACATTCTTGAAAAGGTTAATTCAATCGTTTAAAATTCAATTGTTACAAAAAAACATATATATTAATTCTAATAACTATATAATTATATATTGTGCACTGTAGATTATATATGTAATTGAGTTATACAGTTATATGTCTTCAAAACTATATGTGAATAGATATTATACTAATTTATTTGGTTTGGTTTGAATCGGTTTGGATTAGTTCAAGTGTACCAGATAGAATCATATTCAGAATGTACTTTTATTGCTTAAACAATAAACCAGTTTCTGATACTTCAATCACCAATAGAATATCTTAGTTCCGACTTTAATTATCTTTACTAAACCAGTTTGGACTTTATTAAACATCTTTACTCATAAACAAATAAACGCAAAATTCTCCAATTAAACGAAAGGTAGTTACAAATATCATGTAGCCTAGTGGCAGATAATCAATCCACTTAAAGCAGCTCATTTGCATCATTCGGGATCAAGTTTCACTGTCGGGATCAAGTTTCACTGTCTACATTATGTAAGAATTTGATTATTGGGCTGATCAATTATGACCCAATATAATTTGTTGTTGACAAAAAAAATGAAAGGTAATTACGGAAACTGCTCTAGTCAACACACTTAATTACCACCAACATATTGACTAATTTTACTAAAAAGACAACTTTATTATGTCCCATGTGTTAATAATAATGAACAATTAGTAATTAATTTCCAGATCTTGCAGATTAATTATGATATTAAGAAGAGAGCGAGAGACAGAGCATGAAGTTGGAACAAACATTTGATTTTAAAACATCTCTTACAAATAACAGTGGATCTCTTTGCACTGTCACTAAATTAACTAACATATTCAAAGATAATAATTTACGATATTGAATAATCAAAAAGAAACTTTTTTTGTTATCTTCTATTAAACTAAAACAAGCACTTAGATCTTATCAGATCAGAACAAAGCACTAAACTTCAACATATCACTCATTACAAAGACTTAACTTCACCATCATCATCATCATTATATTAAATATTCTTCTAAATTGCCAACTTAACCAAAAATGACTCTTCCAAGTACAATCTCTCATGATAAAATACTAAATTTTTTTAAACTTTCCTTAAACCCATAAGAAATAAATTGGCGTAAACAAGAGAATGAGGAACAAAAAGACAGATATATAATTGATTGAAGAGAAAAGAAAAACCCCAAATAGAGCTTATAGTGTGAACAAGATCCCCAAAATACCCATAAAAATTATCAAAATGGGCAATGAAAGAAGATAATTAATTAATGAAGATGATGTTGCTGAGATAGTAGGTAATGAAATTTAATGAAGACAGACAAATAAATTATAGACAAAAAATAAAAATAAAAAGAGAAGAAATAACCAAATGAAGAACAGATATTCTCTATCTTTTGCTTCCTTTCACACACTGGAGATGAATCAAGATGTAGATTTACCCTAAATTAATCATTCAAACAAAACCAAACCATTAGATGATGAAGTAAGAGAAGAAACCCAAAAGAAGAAGATATTTCAGAAGCTCACAATGAAAGATCTTTCAAATATGGCAGCCAAAACAATTGCAGGTTTTGGGTGTGAAAGAGCAATAACCAAAGGGTCTATTTGGGATGTTGCAGTTAATTGCATAGCAACAAGGTGAAGGCAAACAAAGACCTTTAGCACCACCACAACAAGTACAAACTGAACATATCTGAAAACTCCCAAGCTTCCTTCTTGTTTCATTCATTACCATAAACTTCTCCTCCCTTAATGGCACCATCATCTTTCCTCCTCCTTCAGAGAGTTTTACCTCATTTTCCTAACAGAAACATCTAATCAGAACCCAGAACATGACAGTGGAGAAGCTAGAATTACTCAATAGAAAGCTTAAAACTTTGAATTAAACTTAGGTTTTTGACATAAACAGGGCCAAACAAAGACTTGATTTTTCTCAATATAACCCAGAAATTTCTATTAAAGAGAAAGAAACAAGTGAAGGGATCTAAGCAAAGAGGTCGAATTGAGGATGAATAAGACAGACACAGAAACACACTCACCTGGAGACTGAAAGTGGTAGAGATTGAGAAGAGAAGAAGCAACAAGACAATAGAGATCTTTGATTCTTCTAAACCCCTCATCTTTCTATTGTTTGTGGGGTTTTTTTTAGTAAGGGATTTTTGGGTAAAGTAGAAAAATGCTTCTTCTGTTCTTCACTTTTTTCTTCTTCTTCTTCTTCTTGCTTCCTTCACTCGAGCTACTTTTTTCAATAATTTGGTTAAACATTATTATTTGTAGAAAAATGGATTGGTTTTTATGAGGGAATATGTGGGGTCCTTATTTACTATTCTTTATTTCCCACTTCATTACCACACCAAATCTCGAATCAAATGATAGAGATAACCATGTCAATTCTTATAAAACACCTTCCTTTTCTTCTTCTTTTTTATGGAAGGATCTGATTCCTTTCATGAGAACTAGGGACGTTTGATTTGAAAGATATGTACCCTTAAGCTGATTTAAAAGAAGTCTCCTAAGTTCAACAAGTCTTTTGGGAAGAGAAAATGTATTTAAAAAAGTTTCCTAATTTTTTCTTTTTGGTCACAAACTAACTAATTCATTAACTAAAGGTAATCAGAATCACATTAGCCGAAATAAAAACATGAGTCATACAAATTAAACTTCAAACAAACATAAATGTAAGATAGATGCTTCCCATTCGAATAAGCTCCAATACATTAGAAATCCAGGAGAAGGTTTGGTAAAAGTTCTTGACTCTACCAAAGGTCTTGGAACAATCATTGTTCTATTGCTATAGGAAAGGAAAAAACTTCGTCGATCTCGGGAGATAGTCACTTCTCCGATCATTCTCGAACCGTAAATGGAGGAAAACATGGGATTGACATATCTGTTAGAAGGTAGAGAAAAGACGTTGTGGTCTAAGCAAAACAAACTGGAAAATCTTCTTCTTCTTCTTAACGTTGCTAACACCACTCTTCAAAGACCTTATCGTGATTTTCTTGGCGATTTAGCTGCTAGAGACACTAAGAAAACGAGAAATGAACATGCATGTTTTTTATTTTTTATGAGAGTTGGAAACGTTTTGGGATACTTGGTTGGATCATATACTAATCTCTACAACGTATTTCTTTTCACAGTGACTAAAGCTTTTGATATCTATTGTGCAAATCTTAAGAGTTGTTTCGTCATCTTTATCACTCTCCTCCTCTTTGTTACAATCATATCACTTTGGTATGTCGAAGACAAACAATGGTTTGCAGAGACTGAAGAAATCAAGAAAACTTCATTTTTTGGAGAGATTTTTGGAGAATTTAAAGTGATGAAACGACCAGTGCTCAACTTATATGAGTATTGGGACGAACAAAAGAAAATTGACTGTCATTACTTAAAATAAAAGTAACTAATTATTTTCAAAATGCTTGTAACAATGAAAAAAAAAGTTAATCAATAGTTTTTTTTTTTTTTCTAATATTTTTCTGTGAACTCACATAATCGAATTGTCGAACTTATATATAATACTTAGAATTAGAAGAATACTTGAAAATTCAGAAGAACATAAACTAGAAAAGGAATTCTTGGAACTTATTTCACAAGTTTGTAGAATTAGAAGAATGGTTGAAATATAAATAATTAAGTTTACCTTGAAATTTAGATAAACTCTTACTATCTAGGAAAATGAAAACAAAAAACAAATGAATAATAATAAGAAAAAGAAATTAAGAAAAGAATAAAGAAAAACTTAAAAGAATGTAATTAATGCAAATGGCATATAGCATAGTGACAGACGGTAAATCCACTTAAGGTAGCGCATTTGTATAATCTGAGATCGAGTCCCATGCTTACATTATGTAGGAATTTGACTATTGAACCGGCCAGTTGTGGCCTAATATAATTTGCCGTTGACAAAAAAATGTAATTAATAAGTTGGTGCTCCAAAAGGCCAAAACAACTAATAGGAAAATATTATGATATAGCGACTAACGTTATTTTACTTGTTATTTTTGTTAGGTTATATTCAGTATTCCATTTGCATTAGCTTTTATAATCTCAAGTGACTCAAGAGCTGGTCACGTGAGTCCCAGATTTAATGGGCCCAAAGAAGCCCACTATACAATTATAGCGACGTCGTTTCGAATCTCTAATAAGCAAATCTTCTTCGAGAGTTCACAAAGAAAGCTTTTAGGTTTTTTCTTTTCCTTTTTGCAATACAACAATGGCGGCGAGAGGTCTTCTGCTTCGTTACCTTAGAGTTAATGTCAACCCAACAATTCTAAACACTAGGGAATCTGTTCTACCTTTCACTGTTCTTCTTAGACGTTTTTCTGAGGAAGTTCGAGGTTCCTTTCTTAACAAATCTGAGATCACAGATCGCGTTCTCTCTGTCGTCAAAAACTTCGAAAAAGTCGATCCTTCTAAGGTATTTCATTGAATCGACCCATTTCATACTTTGATTTTTCATTGTATCGCAGTGGAACTTTTGTAATTTATAGTGATGAATAGACCTTAGGAATGAAGCTTATGTGGATATGATTAAATGTAGAGAAAAGCTTTGATTGAAGCTGATATTTAGTGTTCATTTCAACACCAAAGAGGGTAAGGTATAACTAAGTCCATCACTTAGCAATTACTTGGTATTATTCATTGTCTGAGTAGAGAGAGGCCATAAGATTCCGCATTTCATTTCATTTCAACTTCTTGAGTGATTATTGCAATGGTTATATGTTTTTTCAGTTTCTACATTGCAACACTCTGGAGACTTTATTGCATTTCTATGTATTATAGGCGTTTACATTGCAACAAGTTAGAAACTGCATTGCATCTATGTGTACATGCCCTTTCATTGCAGCAATTTGGAAACTACATTGCATCGATTTTTATAAGCTTTGTTCATATTAGTTCCTTTCCACGTATTTTTTGTGGCTTATGGATATTTTGTCTATTTACTTGCATTAATCAGCAATGTATACTTGTCACCAAGGGTTGGAAACTATTAAAGAGGCTTATGTATTCTTAAGGGACTATCATTCTTTAATATTTCTGTGAAATCCTTTGTTTTCTTCCATGCCAATTTCCATATTCGGGTGTTTGTAGCCGATGAAAAGTGTATTCAGCTGATTTAGATTACTTTCATCTCAGTAAGGTGGTACTAGTGTGATAGCTTGTCTTCTTTCATCTCACTATCTTTAATTAGGTAAAGCTTTACAATCTTGGTTTGATTTATATGCAATATGTGTAATGTCTAGAAGCGTTTTAGAAGTTTAGCCGAGTGATCGTTTTAAAAATTTGTTTCTACTATAGGCTCTTGTGTTTGGGTGTTTGTCTAGTATTTCATTGCTCTCTTGGTCATTAACTCGCAACGAAGGAAAAAAAACAATTGCATTTGTGGCACTCTAAGAGTCTCTGTTAGATATAATAAATTGTTATCTATATCCCAACTCTTAGGTTCCAATTCCAGTGTTTTTCTAGGCTTGAACTCTGTGCCAATCCATTCATACTGTCGTTTCAGGTTTCACCAAAAGCTCATTTCCAAAATGACCTCGGGTTGGACAGTTTAGACAGTGTTGAAGTTGTCATGGCATTGGAGGAGGAATTTGGGTTTGAGATCCCTGATAATGAAGCAGACAAGATCCAGTCCATTGATCTAGCTGTTGACTTCATTGCTTCTCATCCTCAGGCTAAGTAAAAGAGACGAACATATTCTTCATCGTTCATGCATGTCTCTGCACTGTCTCTACAGATTTGGTTAAGCCCAATAAGAAGCAAAAACATGTTTTTCTTTCTTTTTTTGTCATGAGAATGGAGAAGCTATTTTTGGCTCTACTTTGGTCATATAAGTGTTAAGATGTGTTTCTGCATGATTTATGAGTTCTTTCATGGAACTTTATAAATTTCTTTATTATCGTGTAAACCATCCTCCACTCGTCTCTTATAATAAACTAATTATATTTTAACATTCATTCAATTGAAACAGATTTATAAATCCATGGCAACTTTAGACTCAGATTGTAGAATAAACTAATGATATTAGTTGTATTCTAGTTTGTTCTTTGTACTAATCAAAGAAACAAACGATTTGGAAAGAATCATACTCTTTATGGGTAAAAATTTTCTATTTAAAATGATATTTGGATACATTAATCGTTTTCCAACAAGCTTCAAAGAAAGCTTCTTTGGAAATTCCCAGAAGAAAACTTGGAAGCCAAACCTTCAGCCATACTCTCAGCGTCAAGCTTAACCTTCTGTCTCCCGGCAGCGAGGTCGTTCTCACGGTCCCATGGCTTCCACGGATGTTTCCCAACCCACTCGTCTTTCTCAGTTTTCTCTTTGGATGAAGACAATTTCGTCTTCTTCTTCAGATGGCCTGAAGAAGAAGAAGATCCTTCTTTATGCTTATCAACCAGAGACTTTGATCTTTTCTCTTTGTTATACTTGTCAACAAGCTCAGCATCCATGCTTCTTTTCATATTTTCCCCTTCATTTGAAGCAAGCGCACTAGCTTTGTTGTAAGCCTCCAAGTAACTGCAACACCGGAAAGAACAATGATAAGAACAAAGCTATGAAACTTACCAATTCTTGTCTCAATCACAAAACAGAGATATTTGATCAATGAGAGAACGTTCTACTTTCAACCAAATGACCAAACCTTTGAAGATCTACTCCCCAATCAAACAAACTGTAGAGACTGCCACTGACTAGCTAATTGTTCTCTAACCAACTCAACTGCTACAATCCACTGCATTCTACAATAGGCTAGTTATAGTAGACCTATAGCTAAAGATTGAGAAGCTGGAGTTCTTCAAACGGTCCCAATGTGGTTTTGACTCTATCACAAGAAAATGTCGGAGGTCAGAAAATGTAGTTGACACTTACTTCATTTTTGCTCTTTCAGCTTTGTCCATTGGAGTATCAGTCCAGGCTGAGGTATCTCCGCGTCCTTCTCTAGCATTTCTGCTAAACGTGGTTGATTGCTGCACCGCCACACCAACCTGCGAAAGAAAAACCCTAGTGACGATAAAAAAATTGAAGCCTATGCAATAATTGAGACGCATTTCAAGCAGTTTTGGATCTCTTACCTTTCTCTCAGGAGGAAGGGTGGTCATCCACTCGTCTCTTTTCGGTATAGGTTTAACTTCAGTTGCCGCCAGCAGCTCTTCATCGCCTTCCATTGATATACCTGTAAACCGAGAGGCGAGAAAAAGTTCATTACTTTTATATCCCACAAAAGCAAAGAGATTGAGAAGCCTGCATGACACAGTGACTCATTATCACCTTGTGATCTTCTCCACTGGGCTGCTTCTCGCATTGATCGTAATTCAGCCTGCAGAGAAAGTAGACCGAGTCTTTGTTAGTCATACCCAACCAATTTATCTTGAAAGATCACATATATCAATCTGGCAGAACTACAAACCTTAAAAGCCTCCTGCTCCTCCTTAAGTTTAATTTTGTCATCCATTGCTTTTCGCTGCAGACCTTAATACATTAGAGATGCAAAATAACAGGGCAATAAAAGAGATGGGTATCAAGTAAATAGATAATGGATTGCCACATGAATCGATAAGTTTACAATTCTAAAAGCATATTAAAAATAATCAGACAGTATGTAATTCATAAACTCACCTTTTCTGGATCTTGTAATGCCTTGAAAGCTTTATTCAGCAGAACGAAAGCTTCCTGGGCTTGAGGATGAGAGCATTTGTCAGGGTGAACAAGAAGAGATAGTTTCCAGTACCTGCAGAAAAAAACTGTCTATATCAAACCTAGTTATTAAAAATGAATTGCATAAAACTATTGAGTGCGGGTAGTTTTGTAAATAATAATCATTTTTCTTGTTACCAAGAGTGTAACAGAATCCATACCTCTTCTTCATATTATCAGCAGCCATATTGTGATTCACTCCTAAAACGTCATATGGACTATCAGCATCAGCTTCCATAATCCGTGTCACCTGCTTGTGAAGAGAGTATGAGTTGCTACTATAGTGAATACCCTATCCAAAGACTTTGAAAACAAAGAACTATTGTTATAATGCCAAACAGGAAAACTAAGAACCTCTTCAAATCGCTCTGCCTCGTTCGACGACGCAACTTCTGCGACAACAGCCGGCGGAGCAGGTCCAATGAAATATTCTGAATCTTCTTCAACCTCAGCTTCTCTGAATCAATTTTAAGGAATATTTATTTTATGGATTATTCCTGATAAAATAAAATAAAAAGTGATAATCTTTGAGATGGCAATCAACTAAAAGCACCTAAGCTCAGCTTGAGCTTCTGTTAGCTTTGCTGCTGCAGCAAGTAACTCGGCTGATGGCATTGCAGGTCCAATCACCCTACAATCAAATTATAACACCCATTATGTTTATATTCTAAAGTCAAGACCACTTAGAGATCCAATAGAATAATTAATTAACATCAAGGTACTAGAATGAACCACACAATGAGAAAGCGTGATCACCTTTTCTTCGGACCAGCAGTATCATCTGCAGAATTCGATCCCAGATTATTCTCATCTGCCAAACCCTTTTTTGTCCCATCACTTCCACTAGCAGCTGCTTCAGTGTTATTCAATGGGGCCGAATCGTCAAGGTTGTTCTCAACCTCTTCACTGGTGCCATTAATAAGATGTCCCACTATATCTAAAGAAGGAGAAGCCCCTGGTGGTAACAAAAATACTCTATCTCCACGCTCCTTTAACTTCAAAGAAAGAAACAGCTTCTTCAACCGCTTCTTCAAAGTAGTCTCAGAAATACCTTTGATATCAACTGCTTGCCCATCATCAATCATTTTCAAAAGCTACAAAAGGGCAAGAAAATCGAGATCAGATAACAGGGAACTTAGACGCATAGCACTAGCAAATATTTCAGGTTCAACACAGATTCTACTGTTCATAACCAATAGATTCTACTGTTCATCAAGAGGAAAAAGTATCACATTACCAGTTTCAAATCATTGCCAACATTAGGAAACTCCAACAGCATCTCTTTTACCACAGTTTCAGGCCCATCCTGTGAATTCTCTTTATCAGACATGGAACCAGAAGCAGACTGAGACTCTGTATCCGACTCATAGTCTCGCTTCTTGGACTTCTTCATCTTCCTATCCCTCCTCTTTCTCTCCATCTTCTTCCTCTTCCTTTCCTTCTCTCTCTTTCTCCGCTTCTCCCTCTCATAACCTCCTCCGTCACTTTTTCGCCGCTCCCTTTGCTTCCTCCGCCGCTTTCTGGAAGATGAATCGGACTCGTCGGAGGAAAAAGACGACGATGATGCTGAAGATGGAGTATCATCTTCCGAATCAGTATCTCTCTTCTTCCTATGCTTACCCATTTTGTTCAAATCCCTAAATCGAATTTCAAACCAATCATAAAAACCTAAAAACTCTCTTCAAAACTTTGATATTTGAAGCGTGAATTCCCAATCACCATACTGAAACGTGAAACGTGAAACGTGATATCTATATTACCTAATCTCTACTCATCCGGCACCGTTCAGAGCGATAATTGACTTTTCCGGTGGAGAACTCCGTCTGAACCAGATCTTCGTCGGCGTTCACTCGCTCACGTTTTGCGTAAAGTACGTTCCTTTAGGTCGTGTAAGCTCGAAAATAGCTAAGGATCGACATAAACTGCGCCTTTTTATGTCTTTTCTTTGCTTTTTAGATTTTTTTTTTTAACTCATAATAACCTTAAAATTGATATTGACGGAAATGGACTTTATTGACTAATGAATAAAGAATCAGAGTATTAATCTAAGAGTGAAGTACGTATCACAATTCAGATGATAAAACACAATAATGAAGTACATATCTTATAGGCTCTCAAATCTATGTAATAAGATGGTAAGTGATCAAAACAAGACACGAAGCTTATCAATGTCTTTGTTCCTGAATTGTCATGAAGTCTCTCAAGCTATAAGAATTATGATTTCTAATTTGTTGCGTAAACACATGCAAAACATTTGATCGAGGATTAAAATTAAAGGTTAACATGAAAACCATATGATGAGAAGAATGTTTACACAAAGTGTTCCTGAATCATCATCTCTCACCAACTGCAGCTACAACAACAAACGCTAACATTCAGGTTCATATCTTAGAACTCACTTCAATGTCTATAATTCCATCATTAATATCCAATCCAGTTAATTCCATCTTACTTATAGTTATAAGCAAATAGTATAAATCTATGGCTGCAAAGATAGCCCTACAGATATATAGATGTAGCCACATGATATCCTTCTGGGATCATAAGGTTTTAGGATTTCTCTGTAAGAAAGAAATTTTGTTCTTAGAAATTGTGGTGTGGTCTACCTTTGATTGTTTTGGGAGAAGTAAAAGTGGAATCATCTTCGCCTGGCAGGTTGCTGCACTTGTGTGCCTCTTGCTTGTCCACCCGCTTGTTCTTCAGCCATGTTTGATGCTTGTGTCACAGCATTCATCACTACGAGTCCCAGCGGTATCAAATACATCCACTGGCATATCATATATAAAATTTACATCAAGACCTAAATCAAAAGGAATTATCACAAAAGATCTTTATTGCATTACTTACATATTTCGCCCAAAATGATCTCTCTGGAGGTGGTTCAACTTCTCCCTCTGGATTCTCACTGCCTATTATCTCCTCAGTGAATATTGGAGTTCTGCGGAACAGTAAAGTAAGGATAAGCATAAATTATTAGTGTTATTAAGCTATCGGTGGAGGCAAAGGTGTTTAATGATATAGCTAGATAAACTGACAAAATATTTTTTGGTACATAGAACATAAAAATAAGCAGGTTCATGCAAAGTCAAGCCATTTTGATATAAGAAAAACAAACACAGTAATTGTTCTACCTTGGCGCCTGCTCACTGCTTTTCAGAATTGTGTGAGAGTTAAAAGACCATTTTGCTGGCTACAGTAAGTGAAAAGGATAAACACAAATTAGATAGCATATATAATCAAAATCAGAAGCCCACAAAAATATGTAACTGTCTTCTTTCATAATTTCATGGTTTTAGAGTTCAAGTAGATTAGGAATGTGAAAGGACCCATGGTCGAATTCCATCAGAAAATATCACTATTGGTGACACTTAGAGAGACCAGCGAATCTACTACTCTGTTAATTACTGTACTCGAATAAATCCAAAACATAAACATTATTCTTCCATTATACCAAATTTCCCCCTCAGTTAGAATACCCAGAAAGTCAATTACACTCAGAAAAATATGGCAGAAGACACCCATCACTCCAAACCACACCCAAATCACACGTTTATAAAATGTCAACAATGGTTCTAAGACCATATTTTCACATGTCTTATCTTCTTAATAATATTTCCTCACAAAAGTTTCTGGGGAAGTATCATCATATTGCAGCCTGCTTATAGATAGTTTACTTTTACTGAAAATACATAAGCAAAATAGAGAAAGAAGGTTCAATCCTGACTTCTAAAAGTATGACTCAAAACTATATTTATCCCAGAGAAAATTGCCAGCGGAAAGAAAAAGGAATCAATTACATCATCTGAATTCATAACTTATCAGTACATCAGAATCTAGAATGACAGCAAGTAATGATAAGTCCACGTCCTGTTTATCTCAATTAGAGTTTAAAATAAAATTAGAAGCTGGGAGAACAGCCATGACTTACAAGTTTGAATTGTCGAGGATATTGACACGCCCCAAGAGAACCATAACTAACTGCCAAGATATTGGCACCTTCCTGCAAGCGAAGACAATATAGCAAGTAAACTAACTGAGCGAAATACAGATTTGAACTATATTCGTAGTCCAAACTTGCTGTCATCCACAGTGTAGTTAATATGCTAAGGTGCAAACTAAAATTTGAGCTCACAAACGTTTATACCAAAAGAAAAGAAGAAGCATTACCATGTGTATTATGAAATGATCATCCAAACCATCCTGTGGTAAACATCTCTGTAATCAAAGATGCATATTGTATTAAAACCAAAGTCATAGCCTAACAGAAAATTGGGAAAGACAAGCAGGAAACCAGATTAGAAAAGAGTGCGACTTTAAGGAGCCTAGGTTGTCTTTGTCAGTCTGGTCTAGGAACAAATTTTGATGTGTTTTAGAGAACGATTGATCTTTCCATCCGAACCAATTATACAACTAAGCTCTCCTATCTCGAAAGAGTAGAATGGGAATATTATTACTAGACAACTGTACTTTAGTAAGAGTTGGATAAGTGAAACTAAATGAACTAATCTTAAATTTTAACAACAGCCACATTGGTTACAAAGAGTCTTGTATGAAGCGTAATCAATAAAATAAAACAAAGCCTGTAAATTTACAAAGACAGACATGAGAAAAGCACTAGCACAGAATCAATAGTAAAAAACAAAGCACGTAGAATAATAGAGAACTGAAACCTAAAAGGTTGACATTGACTTACAGCTCTCACTGATGCATCTCTCTCTTT
>JAKUCM010009103.1:0-32070 GCA_023374145.1 Lepidium sativum | reverse complement strand
GAGAGAGAGAGAGATGTTTATCACACTGGTTTACTAGTTAACTCTATTCTCATGTTTTGATTCTTTATGTTATCAAATTTTCTATAGGATCATACATTAAACTCATTGTTTCAATATTTACAGAATTGTCTTAATACAAAAAATAAATTTGTGAGTCAAATGATTTTGTGTTTTGGCAATAATGGCCTAACAAAAGTGTTTTTATCTTCTTTTTCTATTTATTTTCTAAATTCAAATACGTTTCATAGTTTTTTTTTGGTCGGATAAGTTTCATAGTTTTTTATTACCATTCAAAATTAACTACATACAGTAGTATATACCCATTAAATATTCCAATGAAAATCCCCATAAAATTTTACCTTGTGCTTTGTAATTTGTAATCGTGGTTTAAAACCAAATTTACGGAATTGAATGAACTATTTTAAAAAAAATTAAAATGAGATAAAGAAAAGTTGTCACAATTTTACAAAAAAGGAAAAAGAAAAAAAAAGTTGTTCATGCATGATAAGAAGAATTACTTATTTAATAACATATATCCTGATTTGTTTTTATGATGAAAATTATTTTGTGTGTGTGTATTGTTATTCTGAGAATATTTTTGACGTGAAGAATTTATTATTATATTTTATGGAAAAATAAAATACATGGATTTTTTAATGTTATTCTTTCATCTTCATTTGTCCAACGTTACGTAAAACATCTAATTGACTATGTAGAGAGATTGATTTATTTATTTTTCCTTCTTTAGTGCAAATTTAAAACTTCTTTAAAAGAAGAATATGCAGAAGATGGCTTGATTCGGCTTGTCGTCCAAACACGCCAAATTTGACATACGTTTAATCACATTTATCATATGTTTTATGATAAGATAAATTCATGAAACTTATATAAACATTTTTAATTGCCGTCAATTTAGGATTCTTTCAATATCTCAAACACACAAAAAAAGAATTTCCTCAAGTGTTCTATAAAATAATTCATATATAGATCTTCAAAGTCATTCATATCATTCAATTCAACCTATTTACTTGTACATATTAATCCATAAATGCCACGTTGCTACTCTATGCAACACATGCATTAAGCAATTTATATATGCAAATTTCTTACAAAAATCGAAAATATGATTGTAAAGTCAAAAATTATCTTGTGTTTTGTATAGTAACAAAAAATCATGGAGACTTTCAGGACTAACTATATTAAAAAAGTTATCAAAGCAGATTGAATGTCGATACAGAAAATTCATTTCAATGGAACCATTTAACAAATCACAACATTATATTGATTGTAAAAAGAGATACGTATCACTTTTCATTCATTAATTCTCTCATGAATATTTAAGTTTATTTTCTTTTATATACAAATAAATAAAATAATGTTGGAAGCAAAATCTAAAACATAAAACAACAAAGAATAGAAAAACAAACAGAGAATGGTGAAAGAGGTAAGAAGAAAACAAAATGTAGAGACGTAGCGTTGAGCTACTGTATTTGAGAATATTATCATCTTATTGTGTGCAAAAATTATAAAGAGAGTCAAACTCCAATGTTCTCTCTGCTCTCTTATCTTTATGCACGTAAAGGATATCGATGAAACTCTCAAACATGTCTCTATAGAATTTTACGTTTTCTGTATCCTTTATTATCTGAAGAACTGATCAAAAGATCCATCGTTCTTCTAATAAATTTACACGTATATATAGAGTTCTATTAAGCACCAACTTCTTTTTAATATTCAATATAAATGGAAATTTTCTTATAAGTTGTTATACAATATCGAATCTTTTGAATTAACTTAGGAACTTGTTCACTTAATATTTGTTAGCTCAAAACTATCCAATTTGCAGAAACAACTCAACAAATAAGTCATTCTCGCTCTCAGATATACAAAACATGTATAAGTCTCCGATTCTTAGAGCAAACTGAAGAACATGGATTAAGATTGTCTGAACTCTTACATTGGCTGTTACAAGTTGATCTTGCCCCAATTCCACAATAGGGCCGTAGTGGGCCAGAAAATTTACAGACCTGCAAAAGAAGACATGGGCGGGATGAGCTAAGGCAAAAACCTAAGTGTTACCATCTCTTCCTGTCTTGGTTACTTTGTAACTCTTTCTGTTCTTCTCTCATATTGTAAAACCTACAAAACCTAAGCAAGATCACTAGAGCGTAGTGTGTAATCTCTTGAGCTAATGGAATTTGGGAGCAAAAGTTATCACACAAGGCGTAACTTTACGATAAATAATTGAATTTTGATCACAATAAAATGTAAAATTGGTCATTTTTTACGGTTAAAACATCGACAATAATTTAAAATTTGTCAAAAAACCTTGGTCGTAAATTGTGCTTGTTATAATGAAACAAGATTATCAACATGTTATTTGAGGTTTCCTATGTTCATGTCATACCGAGAAGAACAAATATTGATTTGAAAAGCTTTGTTAAGTTTTGGCAATAAGATGATGAGATTAACATATTAAGTACCTGAAGAGGAAGTTCGTGTTCGTTGCTTGTGATACTTGAGATTACACTTGTCTAAGATGAGTTTAATGTAAATCCTTCACATGGAGAAATAAATATTAGTTTGTGCTTTGAGCTGGTGTGAGACTTAGGCTTAGTTTCTCCAACGAAACCGATGTTAGTGACTCCCATCTGATCATCAAACCGTTGTCTAAATATTTAACTAGTAGTACAGTGCTCAGATATGGTAAAGCCTAAAGCAAGCTTAAAAAGATGTGGCCTTTTTATGTAATAAAAAACTGAAAATAATAATAATAATTTCATAACATACATTAATATTTATTTTTTTATTTTTTTCTATACCAGATCTTATACCTTCCAAAAAATAACGGAGGAATGTTTAATAATTACAACATACAACCAAAATAAAATTCATAAAGAGAGAGAGAAAGAGAGCTTGACGCCAGAAAAGATAGGAGACGACTTTGTATGATCTTGTCTAACTTTATCCAAAGAGCCTTCGGTGCTGATGAGAGTTGTTTGAAGATTTTGGTGTTATGTTCGCGCCAAAGAACATAAACGGTAGCCTACAACAAAAGCTTGGCAGTTGACATGTGCTGCCTAAGAAAAGAGAGTGTCGAGGAGAGCCATGTAGTGGCTTCTGCAAGGGTGCGAGGAAGGTTCGGTATGATCTGCCCTACTAAATCCGACCAGAGTTCATGGGCGTAAGAGCAAGTGAAGAACACATGCTCATGAGTTTCAATTCCAACAGTACAAAGAACACAAGTTGTAGGCACATTTATTCCCCAACTCAATAATCTATCTTTTGTTGGTAGTCTTTGTAGGTACACCAACCAGAGGATAAAATTGTTGGCACAACCTCCTTAAACCAAATGACTTGAGATGATTGAAAAGGTGGATGTCGTTCACATATAAGCTCCCAAGTATCCCTCAAAGAGAAGCACTTCAGATAGAGGCCAAATATTGTCTTCCACAGATAAAAACCGATGCCCTTACTTGGAGAAGAACGTTGCATTTCGGTGAGGGTAATCAATAAAGACTGTGTGGTGTCAAACCTAGCATTTGTAAAATTTCATTCCCCATTTCTTGTAGCATCTGCCACACACGCATGCACACCAACATACAGCTCTCTAAGTCCGTTTATTCCCACATAGGATATATAAGATCACCAAATTCAGTCCAGTTTACAAACCAGAATGATGCATTAACCCAATCTTTTATTTTACATCTAGGGAAGCTTTCAAAGAGAGGTTTTAGTAGTAACATACTATGTACCTGTCTTGAGAGCCAATGAGAATCCTCAGTAAGCTAGAAGGACTTTCTATGAAATACAATACTCCTCAGCCATTGAGACTAAAGAAAGCTTGGATTAACAAAGTAAGCTCATGTTCTCTTGAGTCTGAATAGTATCTCAAAGTCTTCCAACATTCTAAGACCCAATCCTCCTTCAGCTTTGGGTTTGCAAATATCCTTCCACGCCACACGGGCACCAGAGGCGTTGACGGAGGAAAAGTTTTTCCACAAAAAGGCGGAGCAAAGGGAGTCTACCTTCCTGTAAAAGCCCTTGGGTAGTTTAAGAACTTGACTCTATAATAACACTATACTGTAAGTTATTGAGGAAATTAGTCTCACTTTTCCTGCAAAAGATAAGAACTTTGCAGTCCAACAATGTATTTTGGTAGTAATCTTCTCGATAAGTGGTTGTGGAGAGGCTAAAGAGAGGCGCTTTGTATCAACAACAATAGTATTTAGCATATTAGAGAGAGCTTCCATCATAATTATGAACAAGTATGGGGAAATACGATCCCCTTGATGGAATCCCTTCTTAGCATTAAACCTGGAAAATAACTCACCATTTATGGCCAATGAAAAATTCGGTGTGGAGATGCACTGCGAAACCCATGCAATAAAGGATCTTGGGTAATTCTGAGATGTGAGAAGTTTTATGACAAAGTCTCAACAAACCATGTCAAAAGCCATACATATATCAACCTTTATCATAGAACTCTTAAGGTTGGATGACTTATCATAGTTTCTAATATGTTCCAAAGCTAGCATAATGTTTTCCCCTAAAATCATCCCTTTGAGAAATGCAGATTGCGAGGGTGAGATGCAAGATAGTAGCACTGGTTTTGACCTGTTCACAATGAGCTTGAAATGACCTTATAAACAAGGTTGCAATAGCTGATAGGTCTAACTCGTTCAAGGTACTACCAGTAGGCGATTTTGGAACAAGTGTTATTGTTGTTGAATTTACCTCTTTGAGATTCCTGTTAGATCTGAAGAAATCTGAAACCGCAGCCATCAACAATGCTCCATGATCCCTTGAAAAATTTCACTGTATATCTGTCAGGACCAGGGCATTTGTCAAGCGGTAGGGAGAACAATGTAGCTCATATTTTCTCTTCAAGAACTTGTATTTGATTAGCTCTCTTTGTCTCATCGGAACAGTGAAAAGGAATCAAATCACACAATATATCAATTGTCGCCTCTAAAGTTGGCATTAAGGTCTCTACAAGAATCTAACCAAAGTTATCAGCAACTAGAGCCATAAGCTCTTCCTAACCACTAAACTGGTTCTCTGATTCATATGAGAGGAGGTGAATATGATTATGGGAGGCCCAAGTTGTAGCCATTTTATGAAAATATGTTGTGTTCCTATCACATAGGTGTAGCCCTTTAACTCTCGATTTCTGCTTGTATAACTTCTCCTCTGCTACAAGAAGGTGTGCCACTTAGTCCTCTTAAGAAGGAGTGTGAGAAGTTGCTGCTACAACTGCACAACTTTAGTGACATGTTCCTTAGCTCGCAATGAGATTCCACTGTATGCTCTTGCATTTAATTTCCTTAGGTGAGGTTTTAGAAGTTTCAAGACTCTTGCAAGCTTGTATAGAGCACTACCATGCACCACACATATTGCATAATTCATTGTAATGATGTTTGTAAACTCCGGATGGTCAATTATTGTTCGTTAATTAACACATGGTCTATCCTCTTAGAAACTATATTTGTTTCATTATTGTTCCCCCAAGAGAACAACAGACCTGACAAGTTTGCTTCAATAAATCAGCATCATGTAAAGCCAATGCAAAGTCTTCAATACCTGACAGATCAAGCTCTTTGACATGGCTGTCAGAATATTGTTCCACAAGAAGAATCTCGTTAAAGTTGCCTAATATTGCTCATGGAAAACGCTGGACTGGAGTCGTTTTATTCAGCTGTTTTAACTCACTCCACAGATCTGCCCTCTGCTCCCTTTCATTGAATACACAAAGGAGATAGTAATGTTCATGTTTGTAGCAACACAATGAAACCCACAAGTAACTTATTGAGATGATGCAAAGTATAGAAACGTGGAGAATGGCGGGTCTCAAGCAACAACAATACAAGTTGTGTGATGAGACTCAAAATTACAAAACCACTTTCGTCATGGTTGTAAAACTCTCTCAATTCTATATGAATTTAAAGGTTGTATATGCATTTCTATAAACACTCCAAAAATGGTTTATTTATCTGAATCATATCCCTCGTCATGGTTTGACGATGTCGACTGCTTAGACCCTTGATGTTCCATACAAAATCATTACTAAATAAGGTTAGTTTTTGGCCTTACGGTCTTACCTCTTAGTATACACTAAAAGGAAACGATCATCTTGTTGAATTAAAACTGCAACAGACGCATGATCATTAGATGCATCCTCCAATAGATTTGTGACATTGTCCCTGTACTGGGTCGTATCTGTTGGCGAACTAGATTCAACATCAGTTAGGGAAGTCGAGGGAGAAGGCAGAGGTACCTGACGTGCTACGGTGACGTTTCTCAGAGCTCTAATTACGAGAAATCTGCCTCGTGAAAGAGAAATGGCATGCTTGCATCCCCATTTGGTTTAGGCTTAGAGTATCCTGACTGGCAGTGTTCTAGGTTCGTAACAACAGTAATAGATGTTTTGAGTGTTGGGCATTTCCTGTTAGAGTGTCAAAAGACTCTACACGCTGTGCATTTTTCTGTGAGCCATGGATAGGAAACCTCAACTTTATCATATCTTCTATTTGGGAGGTCAGTAATGAGTGTCTTCGATAGTTCTTCCAGGAGATTCACTTCTATAATGACTTTTGCAACTTCAGGATTTTCCTTTCTCTTAGTTTCTGGAGCCAGTGAAATTGGAGTTCCCACTTTAGTAGCTATCATGCTCAAACTATCACAATGGAAGAGAAAGTAAAGAATGCTTCTAAACTCCACAAAGCCTTGCACGTGGGTAAGAGGTGGCTCTGATGGCGCCATATCATGGGACCATTGAGCTAAAAAAATGGTCGAGTTAGCGATGCTCCACATGTTCCAGCTTAAGCAAAGGGATCGTGTTCTTGGGTTTGATATACATAGTAGGAAGGTACCTTCTCCTATAGATGCACCTAGATTCTCGAACCAGCTCTGGCCTAGAGACCATCAAGCACTCCGATGATTCTTCATTTTTCCATAATTGTACCATGAAATTGAGCAAAGACAAAGTCCTTGAACTCCTCCTTAGCTTTTGAGATGTTTTCTGGTGAGATCTCTATGAATCGGGCACTAGAGATATGAGAAAGTTGCTCTCCTACCCATTCTAGTTTTATAGAGTCAGTGCAGACTAAGGACCATTTCTTCAGCAAGGTTGCAACCGGCGAAGTACCTTGGGGAACTTCATTTATAGAGGGTTTCTCGAGAGACACCGGAAGTGATGTTTAATCAACAGTGGTTATCGAGATCTGAGCAAGTATAATCACCTGAGCAGAGCTTGTAGGGATCTAAGATGTAGCATGAGCTACTGGTGGCGGCAGAGCTACAAACTCATCCACGACGAAATAAATTGGTCAGTCATTGGAAACAGCTTTAGCTGTACAAATGGAGTCTAGAATGCGTGAAAATTTTGCAATTGAGGCGGGGCTCTTATTTGCTTTCTTCTTCTTCTTGAGTTTCGAATTAGGATTCAGCATAGAAGAAAGACATTTTTGCCGGCTGGCGTGTGGCTAATCACCAAAGATAGAAAAAAAAAATGTTTGGATTCTGTCGAGAATCGCTTCTAAAAAAGAAGAAAATTTTAAAATTATTTTTACCCTGAATAACATACATAATATTAATAAATGAGTTTGAAACCTTATTTTAAATTATTAAATATGCAGAAAATTTTACATATATATAGCTTTAACATACAAAATTTCTCATATGTATTACAAAAATGAAACCTATAATAAATCTGATTAAAAGTGTGGCCTTTCCACATTTGTGGCCTTAGCCAATAACTTCTTTTCTACAAGGCAACTAGTCTTTAACCTTTATTAGAGGAAATCAATTTACCCGGAAAAATAGGAAATTGTTGAAATAGATAATTTCGAAAACGATACAAATCCATTCATGATTTTATATACAAGTGGAAATTTCTTAATAGTTTTTCCAATTTATTTATTTTTCTACTTGGTCGGTCATTGACCTAAATAAAAGGAAATAAGCGATTTTTACCTCGAAGGGAAGCTCAAACACAAAAAAGCTTAAGATCGGTTTCGTTTTCTACAATCATTGTCGTCTGCTTATTCTCAAATCCGGATAAGAATCCATGGCGAAAGAGTTTGCGGAGAAAGCTAAAGAGGCTTTTTTAGATGACGATTTCGAAGTCGCTGTTGACTTATACTCCAAAGCCATTGACTTGGATCCCAATTGCGCCGCCTTCTTTGCCGATCGTGCTCAGGCCAACATCAAAATCGATAACTTCACTGGTAAATCACTCGTCTTTTCCCTAAATCACTGAAATTCAATTGAACTCTTTTGAGCCTGTAGGATTTTGGGTCCTTTCGTTTTCTCGTTACCTTATTCGATCTGTTCTAAAGAACCATACTTGAATTTGCTGTCGGTTTAGTTTAGTTTTAGGCTCTTTAGCGAGATTGATTACCTTTATTTTGATAACGAAACTTATTTGAGGGTTTCCACTCAATTGATTGAAGTGATTGTAATTTCTTTGTTTCTTTTAAATTTGGCATCAGTTTGATTAGCTGATAGATTTTTTGATCTGATACTTTATCTTTCATGGTTCTCCTTGAGCAGAAGCTGTTGCAGATGCAAACAAAGCCATCGAGTTGGAACCTACATTGGCAAAAGCGTACCTCAGAAAGGGGTATGATTTTGTCAGCGTCTCTCTGTATTAAGTTTAATGACACTTAATGATATATTTAGATTTGATTGGTATCATAATTCCATCTTCTGATGCTATATTTGCAGCACTGCTTGTATAAAGCTAGAGGAATACAGTACTGCTAAAGCAGCCCTAGAAAAGGGTGCTTCTGTTGCACCAGATGAATCAAAATTTAAGAAGATGATTGATGAATGCAATCTTCGCATTGCAGGTAGAACATAAGCTCCATAGCTTAAGAAATAAATTACTATACGATTCTCAATGTTTGTATGTACCTAGGTTTTAGATTTATGATATAATCTTTCTATCTCTGTTCAGAAGAAGAGAAAGATCTGGTTCTACCGATGCCACCAAGTTTGCCTTCAAGCTCTACATCACTAGCAACGGAAGCTGATGCTCCTGTTCCAAATCCTGCAGCACCTGCCAAACCAGTGTTCAGGTACTGTAGTTATTAAAACATGTTCTTTTCTTATTTGATTTCCACGTTCATTATGTAACTCATAAATTGATGGCTCAACAGACACGAGTTCTACCAGAAACCTGAAGAAGCGGTGGTGACAATTTTTGTCAAGGGAATACCAAAGGAGAACGTGGATGTCGAGTTTGGTGAGCAGATTGTGAGTATCCTGCAATCAGATGAATCCTTGACTTTTAACTGAACTTATGAGCTTCTATTGCGTTGTAATCTACCACTATTGATTTGAGATTTTAATCTTGGCTTTTTTGTGCAGTTGAGTGTTGTAATTAAGGTTGCTGGAGAGGAGGCTTATCATCTCCAGCCGAGATTGTTTGGGAAGGTATATATTAATTCCATAAATGAAATTGTGGTGTTTTCATACACACTTTAATCAATTTTTCTTCATGGCTATATGTTCAGATAATACCAGAGAAGTGTAGATATGAGGTATTAGGAACCAAAGTTGAGATCCGTCTTGCAAAAGCAGAGATAATTACGTGGGCCTCCCTTGAATATGGCAAAGGGCCAGCTGTTCTGCCTAAACCCAATGTCTCATCAGGTACGTCTCAGAAGAAATTATGCTAGTGTTTACTTCACTTACTCTGAACCGCAATCTTAAACCCTTAAACAACTGAATCCAAGGTGGGTCTTCTATCTTCATGTAATTTTATGTTCCTATACAGCGGTGTCGCAGAGACCAGTGTATCCATCTTCTAAGCCAGGAAAAGACTGGGACAAGCTGGAAGCTGAAGTGAAGAAACAGGTCTTTCTCTCAACACTAGAGGCTATGCTTTTATCTATTTATTCTTTCTGCTTATACTTTTGAATTGCGCAGGAGAAGGATGAGAAGCTTGATGGAGATGCTGCTATGAACAAGTTTTTCAGCGATATCTACCAGAGTGCAGATGAGGATATGAGGCGAGCCATGAACAAATCATTTGTAAGCAAATCAATTTCTCTTTATATTCTTTTACAACTCTCCCTTTTATCCTTGTGACTGACTAGATACGTTCTCGGTTGGTTTTTGTTTGAACAGGCAGAGTCGAATGGAACAGTACTGTCTACAAACTGGAAAGAGGTTGGAACTAAGAAAGTGGAGAGCACTCCACCAGATGGAATGGAACTCAAGAAGTGGGAATATTGATCTTTTGAATCCTCGTCTGGTTCTGTCAAAAAATCCGACAAATCTTTTGAACTTTTTTTACTTTTTTGTTGTCTTGCTTAAATTTGGCTCTCCATTCTTGCGTTGTGGTCTAAAAGAACATTCTGATACTTTGCTTTTGTAGTAGAAAATCAAACTCGCGAGTCTGTGTTTGTACTTTCTGTTTTTTCTGTCAACGTTTCATGAAAGATGTACACACCTAACAATCTTCAGTTAAAAAGGCTGCAACCATTTCTCACAACTTAAACAAAACATCTAATAATGTTGCCTAATCCCATACAAATCGAAATACAATCTTGCAGAATAAAATTTTGTCCGACTTATCTTCCTCAACTTCAAAACTTTCGAACCCATTGGCTTCACTCTTTTGTTGATTCTCCCTCATTGATATACTGTACTTTAACCACCTCTTCCACCCTGCAAAAGAAGTTAACATATCAAGCTGATTTCATATTGAACAAACTTAAAAATGATGTGCATATTTAAATCTGAGGGAGATAGTATTTTTTTACCTTATGAGGTGGGGTTCCTGGTCTACGAACATTGTTGTTGAATCCAAACTTTCCTTTCTTCTCAGATGCCTTAAGGATTTGGAATGAACATGTCAAGCTATCATCAACACTCATCATTGCACCAGCATTGTCAAACTCGCCACAATAATTGGGTGCAGAGAATATTGTCACCAGTTGTCTCTTCGCAAAGAACTCATATCCATCTTCTACAACCTATAGGTTGAACCCATTGATTAGGTTCAAAATATTACAGAGCCTTCCACTAACAAGACTGCCCGTGAATCTATAAGAGTCCTAATATCAGCAATTCTACTATGAGTGTGAAATGGTTTGACAACTGATATTTTGCTTTCTTCATTCACTGAATTCAGAACGAACAATTAGAGACAGGAACAGATACCAATCCGAAAACTCAAAGAGAGGACCCCAAATGAACTTAGACCACTCCCGAAAATACTAATTACATAAACATCACGAACTTTTTTTTATTCAAACTTTATTCAAACTTAATGACTCTCTCTCTCTCTGTTATTTAGCTTTTTACCTGATGAGCTCGGCATATGAGATCAAGGTCGTGTGTTTGAAGGAACTCGGCTACTTTGTCTGCTCCAAATGTATATGAAACACCTCTATCATTCTCCCCCCAGCCTTCAATTTCTCTGTCAGGATCAGCCCATAACAAATCACAAAGAATGCCCTCATCAGGAACATCAATAGGACGAGGTATTTTCTTGATGTCATTTAAGCTCTTAATACCGGGCGATAATCCACCGTGCATGCAGAGGATCTTATCATCAATGAGAGCACACACAGGCAGACAGTTGAAGCATTCAGTGAACCGTTTTCCATAGGCGGACATTATATCTTCTTTTACATTCATCATAGAATCCATATACACGGTTAATTGAAGCACATTCATGATTTCCTCTCAGAAGAAAGAAGTTCAACTTGTACTTGATCTTGTAGGCAAGAAGAAGGCATATAGTCTCTATGCTCTGCTTACCACGATCAACATAGTCCCCGAGGAACAAGTAATTTGCAGCTGGTGGATAACCCCCATACTCAAACAACCGCAAAAGATCAGGAAACTGACCATGAACATCTCCTGCTCATCAACATACAAAAAATCATGAAGTTAGAATAGCAGCAGAGATGGTTTGATGTAAGCATAGTGGTAAATGTAGAGATAGATAAGTGTCATTTATAAACCAAATTCAGCAATTACTAAACAAAAATCTTAGCTATCGTATAAAGCTTTATGCTTTTTCTCATTCCAGTTTCAGCTTATGCATCAGAACTAAGCTTCCCCAATAACAAACTTGCTAAGCTAATGGTTGAATCAAAAAAATCATTTTTTATAAAAACCCACAACACAAGATAGCATGGACCTATTTCAGTAGAGAAAAAAACTTGAAATATTAAACATTTCTAAAACCTCAACAAATGTTTACCGCAAATCTTGATAGGAGCTTCAAGCTCGAGGAGATTAGGCTGACTGAGAAAAACCTCTTTCGAAGCAGAACATAGCTGCCGTATCTCCGCCTCACTTAGATGTGCAAGCTTCACTTTTTTCCCATTATTCGTCTCCAAAAGCCTCCTTATTATATCGTCAAGTAAATTTTCGTCCATTGTAGCAATAAGTCCAGGAACCCTAATCTCTATCTCACTCTGAGTTAATTCTGACCAATAAAGAAATTAAGAGTCAAATACTTATCGCCTACCGATTTCAAAGAGACCCGACGATATTTTTCACCGCCGGTGTCTCAGGGTTCGTATTTATGACGGAAAGGAATCAGAGAGTTAAGTAGAGAGAGACACCCAATTTCATAAACCCTAGAAATTTTATAATAAAGGCGGTAATTTTCAACAACCCAAAGGAGCGTTGAATTGGGCCCTTGCTTGTTCTCGCACGTGACAAGTCCTCATTCGTACGTGTGACTATACGTTGGGCTGGACAAAATGAGTATCTTAATATTATTCTAATAAAATTTTAAAATTTAACATTACTAATTAAATTTGAACCAATTGAAAAATGACAAATATCTAAGACTTTAGAAGTTTTTAAATCTCCTAGATAAGAACTTCAATGCAAGCGGCATTTATCCTAGTGTCAGGTGGTAAGTTCACAAGAGGTATGCGCACTTACACATTCTGAGATCGAGTCTCCCTACTTACATTTGCAAGAACTTGGCTAATGAGCCGGCTATTTGTAGTCCAATGTTGACAAAAAAAAGATAAAAACTTCAATTTTCTCTCTTTCTTACCTTTTTATTTTTTTAATATTTTAAAATGCTAAGAACTATAAGAACTCACCAAGGTGGTGTAATCACTCTTATTCAGTTTTAAACTAGTTATTTGATTCGTACTTGGCTTGAAAACTTAAATACTTATTTAGATTAAGTCAAGCAACAAGTAGTCATACATAGAAATCAAATAATATATATCAAAAAATTCAATACTTAATTTCTAATAGTTAGATTCGTAATTCTATAGTTATATGTGATTGAAGTTGAGTCAACTATCTATTTCCACTCCAAAATTTGAATATAACAATTGATCTACCTATTTTTAGACGTCTTTTTAATTGCACGCAAAATTATTTTAAGAAGTCTAATTGCACCTAAAATATACTAATTACGATCTAACTGAACCTAAATTATATAATCAGTCTAACTGTACAAATTACAGGTTTGTTGTTAACCAATTTTTGGGTTACGACATTAACCTAATACTTAACCGATTTTAAACCCATTTAAGATTCGAATAACACTTATTTATGCCCCGATTAAGATAAACCTCTCATATCGTTCAACAAAACCTCTTTGGAAGATCGATCAAAGGTTTCATTATAACTTCAGAACAAAGATAAATACACAACATTACAAGGAAATCAAACAGTATAGTCAAGTCTTGTAAGTTTGATTGTATCAATAGATTTCGAGCTTCAATATGAAGGAAGCGGTGGTCTGCTTTGGGAATCTGGATGTTCTTTTTTCCTATTACTTTCATTGTTATTTAGACAACCAAAAATCAGTTAGGAAGATAAACATTAAAAGAGAGGCTAAGAACTTGGGATTGTCAAAAAGATAGACAAAACCACAGAGTTCATGGACTGATGAAGTCATTATCCATGAGAATGTCCTATTTTACAAGTCTGGAGAACAAACAAAACAACAACGAATCACAAAAATCAGTACAAAAGCCGAGAATTTGAACATCAGAAAAATGAAATTGTTGTCATTTTGCAGAAAATTCAAGCATAACCCTCACATCTAAACCAAATCCAGATCATGAAATCAATATAAATCTCTAATTAACATCTCGAGTTACACATCAAAAGCAATTACCAAGAAACGAGATGCAGAACAAGGCACAAACGAACCACAAAAGCTAGAATTTTAAATCAATCTACTCAAATTTGATTGTAAAGTTGTGGTGATTGAGTCATGACCAAACTCTTTAACAATCTCCTAAGGTAATATAACTCCAATGATCGATCTTCCATGGAGGTTTTGTTGAACGAGATGAGAGGTTTCTCTTAATCGTATCATAAATGAGTGTTATTCGGATCTTAAATTGGTTAAATATTAGGTTAAGAATGTAAAGCAAAAGTTGGTTAACAACAAACTCGTGATTTGCATAATTAGAGTGATTATGTATAATTTTGGTTCATTTAGATTGTAATTAATATATTACATGTGCAATTAAACTTCTTAATATAGCTTTGAGTGCAATTAAAAAGACATTTTAATAATAAATGGACTAGTTTTATATCCAAATTTCAGGGTGGAAATAGATAGTGGATGCATTGAAATTTAATGTTTAGTTAATCTTTTCAAATAATTATACATATATACTGTCATTTCAAATAATTATATGATAAGTTCAATAATTTTAGGATAACGAAAGTTTTGATTGAAAAATAGTAGTGTTGGTATTTTGTTTTTGTATAAAATAAATAAATACTTCAAATTTAATTAGTAATGTTGAACAACTATATACCGGATTAAGTAATTTGTAAGTATTATTATTTTTAATAAATACTTATTTTAATAAGTATTCAATATAAAGAAGACAAATTTAAGTGTCAAATGTTATTACTTGAACGAGTTAAATTAATTAACAAGTTTATGAAAATTAGCAAGTATTCGGTTCGTGTGGAGTCCTACTATTAATGCATTATAAAAATTTACAGTTATAGTTTCTAAAAGCTTTTCTTTTGTGTTTTTTTTCTATATTCAGAATTAAGATTAAAAAGAGTGTTAGTGAAATCTAAGAAAACATTTAAAGAAATAAAACAAAATGATAAACGGAAAAAAATAAAAGCAACTAGAAGATATTTCTAACATCGTCTTTTAGAGTAGAAGTTCGAGGAATCGAAATCTCAAAAGATAAATATAATCAAGAATTTTGGAGTCTTAATCTCTTCAGGTTGTGACCAGTCGTTATTAATACTAAAATTGACAAAGTATAACATTCTTTCCACCATAAATTAAGTTAGGAGGACACCAAACCAACCCTTATGTTTAATCTACCACATCGGTAATTGCATCCATTCGTTCCAATACTTTTTTAGAATATCTTTTCATATTTGAAAACAATATTACCATTAAGTGTATTCCAAATATATCATAATATTCATGAAAAAACATTTTACTAATAATTGTGAGTTGCCAAAAAAGACAAGATAACTTAAAATATGTTTATAAATATAATAATATTTGTAAATGGGTTTTAACCTAATAGTCAACGGTAAATTCATTTAAAACACTTTATTTATATAATCCGGATCAAGTCGATCCCGTCTATATTATGTAGACAAAAAAAAAATTATCTTGTCGCTTGCTTGCGTCTACGTAAGAATATGGCCTTATATGTTTGTAAATAAAATAATAGCCGGTAATCTAAAAGTTAATGTAAACAATTATTTTCTTACTATAGGTATGAATGTTGAATCAGAAAAACAATTTTACTGTTTAATATAAATTTGCTTACCACAAAATTTTCCATGTATGGCATTTAGAATTGTTCAACATGTTACCAATCCAAATTAGGATTCTGTGTTTCCTATTTGTTTTAAATAATCGGATTCCTCATTTTATGCTGGATAAAAGATTACAAATATGTAATAACATAAGATTAAAGTATTATTAGTTGATCATGTAACAAAATAAATAAATATAGACGTTTAGCTAACAATTTCATCTATATCTTTCTTCGTTGAAATAAAGCGTTTACCAAAATTAAAATATAGCTAATTATTTACTCTACTAAAACATGCATTTATACGTTATTTTATACATAAAAATCATGATATTACTAATTTTAGAAATCAATTATACGTTATTTTTATACATATATAGTTGGTCCAACTCTCATTTCGTAATTTCGTTTATTGTTCCTTTAAACATTAATTTAAACATTAAACAAATTCAAATATTGTATTTATTCACTATTTCTCTAATCTTTCCCTCGCGTCTCCTCTCTTCCAACAAATTTTGAAATGTCAATGTCATTTTCCCACGAGACTCACGACAATCGCCGGAGCTCCGATTTGGCTTCCGCCGTAAACTTCACTCAAAGTTTTCGATCGTTGCCGGTGACTTACTCACCTTCCTCCGACCGATCATTAACGGTCGAATATCCAAGCGGCGTAACTATAAACATAGACTCGGTTACCGGAACTGATCCAGATATCACCTCTTGCTCAGCTTCTGATTCAGGTTCGATGACTCGTAGCATAGATTGGAGTGCATCACCGGAGCGCCAGGTTGTGGCTAACACACGACACTTCTCGGGAGATCTGAAACGGATATTTCAGAAGATCTCACCGCGAGTTTGTGTCGGCTATTCGTCTCGATCTGCACCAGAGACGGTGGTTGCAATTGATGCGAAATTTACTGAGCCCCCTCGATCCTTATCCCAGCGATTACCCAAGCCTCATTGGAATTGTTCCTGCACGCAGAGAGCGATACAGGGTTTGAAGTTCATCAGCAGCAAAGAAAACAGAATCGCCGGATGGATTGAGATTCAAAACAAATTTGATCATCTTTCCAAAGATGGTTATCTTTCCAGAAGTGATTTCGGTCATTGTATAGGTTTGAAATTGATTTCATGTGTTATGATTTCAATTGATAGAGATTGACAAAAACGAAATACTAGCTTGATAATTGGCTGTTTCTGTGCTTTGTGTAGAAAAAGGAACAAAAAATGAAAATTCGAAAGAGTTTGCAGAGGACTTGTTCGACGCATTGTGTAGGAGAAGAAGAATAATGGTGGACAAAATCGATCTTCATGAACTATACGAGTTTTGGTCCTTAATTACAGATGAAAGCTTCGATTCTCGGCTACAAATCTTCTTCAATATGTATTTTCATTATCAATCTGAATATGTTTTAACATAATGATTACTTCTTCAACATGAGTTTAAGGTTTGTTGATTGATTTTTTCACGTTGTAATAATTGCAGGGTGAAAAATGGTGATGGTAGAATCACAGAGAAAGAAGTAAAAGAGGTGACTTAAGTTCCATACTTAATTATTTTGATATTCTAATCAGCATTGAATCGCTGACTACGTAAAATCATTCAAGCATAAGCAAAACTTGCAGTCATAGGATTAAATTAGTAAATTATTTAACATGAGTCCCATTATCTTTTCTTTTGATTGAATATAATTTTTGATGTTATATCATTATTCTGTATCCCTCTTGCTAAATTTTTAGAGCTAAATGTTATTTATTTTGGTTGGCTAAGTTGGTTTTGATATTATTTTTTCCCATGTCCCGCTTTCTAACCAATGCAAGAATAGAAAACTTGAGTTGAAATTTTTTTCTGCATAAAATTTGATTGACCTTGTAGCAGCTTTCTTAATTTAAAGAAAGAATCTAACTACCAAACAAAGATATTCTTTTTTATATTACCACCAAGTTTACGTTGAATCTTTCTAGTAGAATCTTCTTTTTGGCATTAACATATTTTGTATGATTTTCCTTTGATTTTGACAATCTGTAGATTATTATACTAAGTGCATCGGCAAAGAGTCTATCAAGGTTGAGAGAACGAGCAGAAGAATATGCAGCATTGATCATGGAAGAACTAGCCCCGGCTGGGCTCCACTCTCAGTACATAGAGGTATTTCCATGAAAGTTATATATAACACAAGAAAACAGGCTTAAATATTAGACCAGAAAATTATTGTAATAGTGTGGAGACCAGTCCCTGTTAAAGAGAAACAGAAGAAGGGTTCTTTGTCTGTTTGACCTTAGTAACTAATGATGTTTTACCTTTCAACTTCTCTGATAGGGACATCTGACTGAGTCAAGAATCAGTGAGACTAAAGCTATGCAAGTTTGTTTTTGTATGGAATTAATAGAATAAAAACTTGATGAAGATAAACAAGTGGAGGTCCACAAATAGAGCTTTAACTAGTTCTCAAAACTATTCTCTAATGTATGGTGGCGTTTCAGTGAATGATTAGGAACTTATATAATCTTAGAGTGAATAATAACGAATATTGTCTGAGAGCTAGTAGAATACTATCTGAACAGTTAAAAGTATATGATGTTCTTTTTATGAATTTGAAATGATGAAGTTAAAGGAACTAGAGATGCTACTGCTACAGAAGGACACATCTCATAGTTTCAGCCAACCGTTCAGTCAGACAAGCCGAGCCTTAAGCCAAATCCTAAAGGATACACGATGGAGAATAGGCAGAAACTTGCTCTACTCTTTGCAAGATAATTGGAAGAGAGGTTGGATTTTGACATTGTGGTTAATGATCATGGCCGGTTTGTTTATGTGGAAATGCATTCAGTACAAACGCAAAGATGCATTTCATGTGATGGGTTACTGCCTTGTCGTGGCAAAAGGTGCGGCTGAGACACTGAAATTTAACATGGCTCTTATCCTTTTTCCGGTCTGCAGAAATACCATCACCTATCTCAGATCTACCGCTATGTCCTACTCAATGCCTTTCGATGACTGTATCAATTTTCACAAGGTTAATTAAAACCATTTTCTCCTGCCACTAATATGAGATAGACTATGCTTCAGCTGAAACTTACTTTCCTGTTTTTGGTTATTGCAGACGATCTCTTTAGCAATATTTATTGCAATGCTTCTCCATACATCCAGCCATCTCGTCTGTGATTTCCCCAGGATTCTAGCATCTACAGAGGCTCATTACAAAAGATACTTGAGTCAGTATTTTGGTGTTACCAGACCAACATACTTTGATTTTGTTAAAGGTCCTGTGGGAATTACCGGAGTCATAATGGTTACTTTTATGGTAATTGCGTTCACATTAGCCAGTCGAAGATGCAGGCGTAACCTTACTAAGTTGCCAAAGCCATTTGACAAACTAACCGGATATAATGCCTTCTGGTATTCACATCACTTATTCCTAACTGTTTATGTCCTTTTAGTCATCCATGGCATTTACATTTATCTCGAGCACAGATGGTACCGCAAAACGGTAAGTTCATAATCTCTTACCATTTTTAGTTTTTTTGTATTTAAGTACTTGGTACGGCCAACAATAACAGATGCTGCCTTCCGCAGACATGGATGTATCTTGCTGTGCCGGTAGTACTCTATTCTGGGGAAAGGATCCTTAGATTCTTTCGTTCGAGACTTTACACCGTTGAAATCTGCAAGGTATACTCTCATCTTTTGAATAGAAGCAGAGGAGCAATAATATTGTTAATTCTCTTTGTAATCATGCCGCATCAAACCAATAAATAGTCTTCTTATATTTCAACTCATGCTGCAGGTTGTAATTTATCCTGGAAACGTTTTTGTGCTACATATGTCAAAGCCTGCGTCATTTGACTACAAGAGCGGACAATATATATTTGTTCAGTGTCCTGCAGTATCAAGATTTGAGTGGTAAGTCTTTTATTTGTGAACCAACACAAGCCTCTAGCAATATAAGAGCACATAGAAATTATGTTCTTTGACACCAAAAAGTGTAATTCAAAGCTTAAATCTCCAGGCATCCATTTTCTATTACTTCTTCCCCTGGAGATGATTTTCTCAGCATTCACATTCGTCAGCTTGGTGATTGGACTGAAGGGATTAAGAGGGCATTCTCGTTGGTATGTCAAACCCCTGAAGCTGGAAAAAGCGGACTACTCAGAGCAGATGGTCCAAACATAACAAGGTGCACTAAAAACATTTGAAATTCTACATATGATTTAACTTGCAACATTTGAGAATTAGATATTAATTTCTCTTGTAATTTAGTTTGCCGGAGTTGTTGATAGATGGACCTTATGGCGCTCCAGCGCAAGATCATGGGAAGTATGATGTGTTATTACTCATTGGCCTAGGAATCGGGGCAACACCTTTCATTAGCGTTCTGAGAGATATACTCAACAACATTATTAAGCAACAGGAACAATCTGTGAGTTTTATAATACCCTTCTTGAGGTTTAAACAGAACCTAAACTAACTTCTTTTTGAGTTTTGTTATATCTTCAGGAATGCGTCTCAAGTAGCTGTAGTAACAGCAACATTTCGTCGGATCACAGTTCCAGTGCCTTAAACTCCGAAGCTGGGAATACGTTTGCTTCAAATCAACGGAGGACTTTGATGACCAAGAAGGCTTACTTCTATTGGGTAACTCGAGAACAAGGTTCTTTTGATTGGTTCAGAGATATCATGAACGAAATTGCAGATTCAGATAAAAAGGTAAACTACACTAATTTTATCTCATGCTTCTATTGTTTGTTTTTGTTTGCGTTAAGTACAACATTATTTGCCAAATGAACCGATAACCTTAAGTATATTGACTCACATTTTTTTGGCTTGTAAACATATAAAAGGATATTATTGAGATGCACAACTACTTGACTAGTGTGTATGAAGAAGGAGATACTCAATCAACTCTTCTCACCATGATCCAAACGCTGAATCACGCGAAAAATGGCGTCGACATATTTTCTGGAACCAAGGCAATAATCATTAACGATTACTATATCTTACACAACAATATTCACTTTCTTATCTTGTATACAAATTTTGGTTTCAGGCACGGACACATTTTGGGAGACCAAAATGGACGAAGGTTTTATCAAAGATTAGCACCAGACATAGGAACGCAAGAATTGGTATAATTCAGAAAATTAATCATCGATCGTGATCCTTATTTGCTTTGTCTGAAGAATGTTTTTGATTGTTAATTTCTAACAGGAGTGTTTTATTGTGGACTACCGAGTTTGGGAAAGGAACTTTCAAAACTCTGCCAACAATTTAACCAAACGGGATGTTCCATGTTCGAATTCCACAAAGAACACTTCTAAAGGTATAAATCATTTTTTTCTCATTATTTTATCGGTATATAAGTAAAATTAACGTTCATGTTCATTTTTGATGTTTTTTTCCTTTTGCGTATCACAAATACCAAAGTTGTAACCATTTCATCTAAGAGTCTCACTGTCAAAAGAATTAAAATTTACAAAAGTTAGATCTTGTGGGAACAAATAACAAAGAGAGTTTGTAATCTATCTGACTACATTTGGTTCAAAGTGAAGTTAAGTCATCTTTCTAAAACGAGAAACAAAACGATATAAGAACTCAAAAGAATAGAGAAAGAAAAAAAACGAAAACTACGTGGAGCACTTATTGGGCCTGTCTTCGAATTCTATGACGCCTTTATGGGCCAACATTTCGGCGCATGAAAATCTGTAATTGGGCTTCACCATTCTATAACCCAATAGGCACATAAACATAAGCTAGTGCTGTCAAAGTGTGCACTTTGCTTTATAACACTTGTCAAATTATACAATTCAATTTAGAAGACATCATTTTTAACTTATAAAATCACATTAGACGGTTCCTACTTCCTTGATATAATATTTTTATTTTGATTATATTCATGACTCACCGAAGAGAATGGTTCTTATGATACCACGTGTCGCCATATTAGTGGCTCCATTGACTCACGGTCCAGCCGAGTGACACCTGAACAACACAATAACCAAAATTAATTACTCCGTTAAATGACGGAACTGTTAAATCCACGTGGCATAAAATTTTAAAATATGACGCCGTCAAATCCCCGTCATATAAAAATTCAACCCAATGCCTTCTATCTTTTCCCGAAGACTGGTTAAGGAGTAGGTTTGGATCCGAAGAAACAACGGCTCAGATCAAAAATATAATTTCAACGGCTTAGATTGATTTTAAATTCCGTCTTTCTATTTTAGCCTTCCTTCGAGATCTTTCTTAGAGAGGTCGAAGAAAGTTAGAAATAATACTTGTTTGATTTGATTGTTTTCTCTTCAATCGGAAGCTATACATCAATCGATCGGAAACAATGGTGGATGATTATAAGAATGAGGATCCTGTGCCTAAATTGGATCCAGCAGTGGAGGTTGTAGAGAGGGAATCGTTGATGGACAAATTATCGGAGAACATCCACCATAAAGGGGATTCTTCGTCATCATCATCATCGGATGATGAGAAGGAGAAGATTTCGTCATCTCCAAAGTCTCTGAAATCGAAGGTTTACCGTTTGTTCGGCAGAGAGAGGCCTGTTCATAAAGTTCTCGGTGGCGGAAAACGTACGTTTCTCGTTTCGTCATTTTTTTCAGTGTTTTTTGCTCCTTTTCTTTTGCGTTGGCTTGATGCTTCGGATTTAGGGATAAGAGGATGGATTATTCAGTGATTTATATAGTTTTGAATCTTCATCGGTTTTAACTCTGATTTATGAGGGAATCGATAATTGGAATTATCATTTTCTTTTTTTGGAACTGTGTTACTGATCTTCTGAGTTTCTGATAGTTTGATGTTTGATTTGTAAAACCCTAATCTGGTAAATTATTTTTCTTATTGCAGCTGCTGATATATTTATGTGGAAGAACAAGAAGTTGTCAGGTGGTGTATTTGGTGGTGCTACAGTAGCTTGGGTGCTCTTTGAATTAGTGGAGTACCATCTTCTCACTTTGCTATGTCACGTTATGATTGTTGCTCTTGCTGTGTTGTTTCTATGGTCTAATGCAACTATGTTCATTCACAAGTAAGTTTTGATTGATCCTATGATAGTGTCTTGCTTGCTTCTCATCTAAGAGCAAGCTTATGTTTGACACCATCTATTCTCATTTCAGGTCCCCACCAAAGATTCCTGAAGTTCATATCCCTGAAGAACCACTTCTTCAGCTTGTTTCAGGGCTTAGAATTGAAATCAACCGTGGGTTCTCTTCTCTTCACGAGATTGCATCTGGAAGGGATCTCAAGAAATTCCTCTCCGTAAGTCAAAATTGTGCAGGACTACTACTCCTTTCTCAATTCCTCATATTGTAAAAGTTGACCATAATGGTACTGTTTGATTGAATCAGGCTATCGTCGGATTGTGGGTTCTCTCGATCTTGGGCGGATGCTGTAGTTTCATGACATTGGCATACATAGGTAACCACTTACGGTTATACAAACTATTGTTTCTTCCTTGTCTCTTATTTGAACAATGCTCTAATGAATGGATATGGTTTTCGATTAATCCAGCTGTGGTTCTACTCTTCACTGTTCCACTTATTTACGACAAGTATGAAGACAAAATAGACCCATACGGTGAGAAAGCAATGGCTGAGTTGAAGAAACAATACGCTGTGTTGGATGAAAAGGTACTAAGCAAAATTCCAAGGGGGCCTTTAAAGCAAAAGAAGAAAGATTAGAGTTTTCCTTTTTTGTGGGTTTTTCGTTTGAGTGCAATGCTCATGTGGGTTGTGATGTGAATTAGTAAATCTGAAAGATGAGTGTTAGAACTCATCTCGAATTTTACTTTACAACTTTGCTTCTTGTGTTGTTGTGGGTTTGGTTTTGGTTTTGGTGTTGTTGTAATCATTCTCTTATACCGATTTCCTTGTGTATAATTGAAAGCTTTTTATTTATGTTTTTTTTGCCGTCAAAAGACTCAAAACACTCTTCCATAATTCTATTGATGATTTTTTTGGTCGAAAACCCTTAAAAGGGTTCATTTTCATTAAGTGACCCAAAGGACCTAAAATTACAGTTGATTAGATTACATGAAGAGTAAGCGACTCCGAGCCGTCGAGACCCAAATCTACTGATCTCGAACCATTAACAACCACTACGCTCTTCTTCTTTGAGCAAGTGGAAGCCTCCTAGAATCTTGCCTGTAGAAATTGGTACCTACGGTGATAAGTACAAAATGGAACTAAAGAGATATATATGAATATTGCGGCAATAGAATATTAGAGTCAGGATGGCCGAGTGGTCTAAGGCGCCAGACTTAAGTTCTGGTCCTCTTACGAGGGCGTGGGTTCAAACCCCACTTCTGACAATTCTTTTTTCCTTTTTTTATTTGGAAGGTAAATAATTTGTATAGCAGAAAATAATGTTTTTCTATTCACGGCTTATTACGCTTCTCATTTAATTACACGTACATAAAATTACTGTTTTATGTATTAAACGATAAAAAAAAACTAACAACTGATCAAACGCTTTAGATTTGTGTCTGAATTATTGTTACAAAAAAAAAAGATATGTCTGGATTAAATGGTGAATCCTGAAGCATAATAATGCATTAGGGTTTTCATGTCTCATTATTCAATACAAATAATATTTGCAACAATAGGCACAATTTTTACTAGTGTTTGTTCGTAGCCAAAATATGCCCAACACACATCAGTTGACACTTAAATAAAAATATACGCAACATTATTCTTCAAAATTTAGTGATACCTAAGAGATAATGAATTGTTGACTTGTTGTACACGGATTCACTAAAAGAAACCTAATCTTTCACATTTTCTATAACTAGAGAAATCTCAAATCTAAACCAAAACTAATTTCCAGAATCTATAAAATCTCGGTTTTTTGCCATTTTTGGCATATATGAATAGCCAAAAAACATTTTGGAGTTGGTATATGACATAAAAGGACAAGTATACTTGTTGAAGAATGTGAAAATTTAAGATTTTGTAGTACAATAACCAATCTATGACTAATTTAAATGGTTACTATTATGTATATCGGAATCATCATGAATTAAAGATGAAAATAAAAACCTTTTCAACATATTTCAGAGATTTTTACTCTTTAAATTGACATAAATAAACACAACGAAATTGACAAAACAACAAGAACATAAATGGAAAAAGCTCAAATGAACAAAAAACAAAACCCAAAAAGATAGTAGAGAAAGAGCCGATATTATAATAAGACCTTGCTTGGTAGGTTCGAACAAGATCGGACCCAACCGCCGTTCCATGACTTGCCGGTTCAACCCCACTGCTCTAACCGGAATCATCGTTAACCACCGGTTAAATAATTTGCAGAGAGTGAACATTTTGTATTTCTAAGCTTTTTTGGTGAAACCCTTCGGTTCACTTAGAAGCTTCCATGGAAGTTTAAGCTTAAGCTCTCCCATATTTGGAATCAATCTTATAGAGAGCTCTTTTTTGTGTGTTTGATCCAAATTTAGGGAGATCTTGATTAATAATCCATGGCTAGAAATGTGGAGAGAGAATCTTTGTCTTTCTACTTCTTGTGTTTTTATATTGCATTATTCTTTTTTCCTTAATAATTGTTATTATTGATTAAAATAATTATTTTGGTGGTGAAAGAGACAGAAACTGACACCAATACTTCAATTGTCATTCGATTGACATGGATTTGAAAACTCAAAAGCATTCATAACTGAGTGCTTTTACTATTAAGGTAATGGGCTAAAATAGCTTAGAGTATCTATTTAAGGGTTTTCTAGGTAACATTTTTTTTAAATGTTAAGAATTAATACAAAATATAAGAATTACCCAGAAATGTTTTGATTTAATGATTAAATATCATATTTTTTGTCTTTTTAATTTCAGGGATTCGTATTTATCTACGTAAAATTATTAAAGATTGGAGAGGTTGGGTTATGAATCAATATTGTTGATGCAGATATTGACAAAGAAAATATAATTTTTTTGAATAAAGACTAAATGAAACATATGAGATTTTAAATAAATAAAAAGTATAGCTAAAGTAGAAACCAAAAAAATTAACGGGTGAAAACAGATCCTCCAAAAAGAACACTATCCGATTGCATATTAAATGTAGTTAGTGTCACAATACTATCCGATTGTCATAATAATATAGTATTTGTCACAAAAAATTATTTGATCAAGTTCTTGAAGAGTCCATATTCGATTTCATTATTTGATTATTCGATTAAGAGAGTCGTATTATTTTATTTATTGTCAAAGATTTGAGGTTGAATTATGAATCCAGCTTCGACAATAAAAAAAAAATACAGCAAAAATCCTGATTGCATAAATAAATCCTAACATTCAAATAAACACCTCTGTAAAATAAACAAATGGTTTGATTAGTAGATAAATGACACATAATCTAAAGTTTATGCCCTTTATATGGTGCCTGTTTTTGGTTATAATGATTAAAGGAAAAAGAAAAACATATTTCTTATTGTTTAAGGAGGTTTATCTTATTGTTCAGTTGGCATGTCTCTGATTTATCTAAATATGAAAATATGAGTTTAAATCTTATCCTACTAATTTGAAGAATTTAGACTATAGATCGAATTTTGTTGTCGATCTAATAGTTATTTGCGGACAAAAATTACTTTTTTTCTTTTTTGATTAGGAAACAATAGTAGCCCTGAGAAGATTGCCACCAATTATGCTCTCTATGAACTTTACAAATAGACTCCTCTTGTTAAAATCATTGGAGGTTAAGAATTTTAAAACACTTTTATTTAAAATTACTATTTACAATTATTAAACTAGAGTGCAAAACCAATCAAAGGTCTCAAGTGCGTCCGAGGGACCCCAAGTCCACGACCTAGTTTCGCTACCTCTTTGTCTATTTTCAATTGGCCATTCCCTTTTATTTTGTCGATAAAATTTTATAGATACAACCAAAAGTTACATATAAACTCAAACATAATATAAAAAAAGAATGATGAATTTCAAGATATGTATCTAAGAGAAAAATGAGTAAGTGGATATGTGTTATTCTACTAATTTCCACTGCATAAGAGCTTATTTCCAATACATTAATTGTGGCTAGAAATCTAATCTTAACAACAAAACCTTTTTGTTCATCAGTTATAGTTAATATTAATAAAAAGAACAATCATCAATTAACCAATTTCTGAAAATTCCAGCAATCTCGAATAAAAACAATCAATTGAATTGAAAAATCCATAACTAATTGTTTAATATATTGAAACTCTGGATACAAAAAAATACCAACTAAAAGAAAAATAATATCAGCTTAAGAAAAGAAGTTATAATCACCCATCAAAGATCATTCCTCTGTGGGATTATTTTCTTATTTTGTAATTTCATAATTGTTTTTCAATATTTTCATGAAATTTCTGACTTTATGTCCACTAAGTCACTTGACTTTTAGAGAACATGTAAAAAGCATAAAGTAAAGTTTACTATTAATTCTGTTGCAAATAATATGAAATCTTTTAGTCAAATCTTTTGTTCCAATTTCAATAAAGATAAATCTTATGAAACAAAAAAGTGGGACACGTCAATAAACCAATCAATGGATATTATGATTTACTTTTAACTTTTAAGATATGCATATACAACCACAGAATCGAATCATACAATATCTAGTAGTTGTTGGAGCCTGGTTCGAATCCTTGCAATTGAGTTGTGATGTTACTATGTGATCATTTTGTCTAATCCAACCCCTAAATTAAGTAACAGTGACCATCAATACAATTTTAGATTATTTTAATAGAATTATATATAATAAAAATTTGCATAATCTCTTAAATGTTAAATTGCAAAATAGTAGCTAGTGGCGGATTTAGAACCATTTTAATATGGGGCATTCTTCAAATCAAAATATAAAAAAATTTATAAAATGAAAAACATAAGAAAAGACATTCTTCATATTCAAATAATAAAAAAATCATAAAACAAGAAACATAGAATATATAGATCTTTTAATAATGGCTAGATAGAATATGTCTTTGTGATTCATATCCCTAATATATCGACAAAATATCAGTATTGTCAAGACTGTAAGAATGTTGTAACCAAGTCATATATGCTTTTTTCAATATATAAAGATAATTTTTTTGGCCAAAACAAAAATGAAAAACATAAGAAACATTAACCAAAAATAAAAATTGGTATGGGCCATCTTTGCCCTCTTTGCATCTGCCCCACTGATAAAAACTAACTTGTAAATAGAGTTTTATCGACTTAATTGTTAAGAAGACAAAAAGTTAATTCAGATTTTTTATTATCAACTTAGCCACGAAGAGCAACATTATCGTTAATATTTAGGTGATTTCTTAGGGGAATTAAGCTTAAAAAATAAATCAAAAGTTAATGAAAATAGTAGAAACGTTTTTTAGATAGGAAACGTTTATGGTTATTAGAAACGCATACGTGGCAGCATTTGGTTGGATGAAAAAAAAAAGTGAAGAAAGGGGTCTCCTCTCAATCTCCATCTCGTCTCTCTCTGTGAAGTTGGCGTTTCGAATCGCCGAGACTTCTCTCCCAGCGGTGATTCGATCATCGGCGACCCAAGCTCCAATCAGCGAATCGAGAACCGCCGACTGATGCGCCTCTCCATCGCATGCAGCTTGATCCGCTGCGGTCAAGTACTGTTCTTCCTTCTCCGACGATTAGCCGATCTCCGGTTGAGATATTCGTTTGGACTTTCAAAAATGGTCAGTGATATGATCTCTTGTTTCTCCTTACATCTATCTTTGTATCTGATTCAATTTCTTTAGCTGAAATCTCAATTCTAGGCTATTCCACCAAAGAATGTTCTTCATTGCATTAAAATTTGATGTTTCTTCATTCCTTCCCTAAGTCGAATACAGAACATGCTCTTATTGAGAACATAAGTTGGATCAGTGCTATTTGATTTAGGGTTCTTTCTACTAAGGTTGAAATGTAGTCGATCCTGTGTTTTCGTTTCTCCAGAGAATCATGATATCCAGTAATTATACGAGCTATTTTGTTTTCTCTTGGACATTAACTAACTTAAGTTTATGTGTTTGCTTTCTTTGAATTGTTGTCAGCCTTTGAGACTCGATATCAAGGTATTCAAGTCCCCCTTGTTTATTTCATGCTCCATCATTATACTTTATCATCCGTTTTGGGAACTCGATTTTTTTTCTTATATGTTTTGATCAACAGAAATTTGCTCAAAGATCAGAAAGAGTAAAATCTGTAGATCTCCATCCAACAGAACCATGGTAATTTGAGCGTCTTCTTCGCATTATTTCTGGTTTACATAATTCTCATTTCGTTGTTTACTCTGGTTAATCACAATTAATTGGTACAGGATCCTGGCAAGTTTGTACTCTGGAACTTTGTGCATCTGGAATTATCAGACACAAGTATAAGAAATAACTATTCCATGGTAGTATCATCTCTTGCTTATTATCAAAGAGTTCCAAGCTTTCTGTATCTCTCTCGCTAGGTAAAATTTTCCAATCTCCTTAAAACCTAAAATCTCCATTTCTCCTGAATATATCGGTGGAATTCGAATAGATTTTTGAGTTTGCTTTGGTGAATGTAGTGAAATCGACGCAGCTACTGGGAATAATGAAGTTCCAGCGAATGTTCAAGAACTGCATACAGTACTCATTAATGTGGGTTTAATTTTGTCTTCACCTTTTTCCTTTTGGCCAAAGTCATGTTGTGTCTGTGTTATATGGTGCAGGTTTGTCCACGTCATTGCTGTGATAATCAAATAAAGGCGGTGGTAATGGTGTTGATGATCTCAGCCAAGGTAACAGAGAGTTATAATTTGGAACTTTAGCTATAATCATTTTGGGAGAACCAATACATTCAGTGTTTTTTACAAGTTTGCTGATCTAGATATTTGGTCTTGTATATTGAGGTATGTATATAAAACACTGTGTTTCTCTCACAGAGTGCTTGTGAGTCTCGATGGTTCCCGGAAAGAGAGACTCAAAAACTATTGGCTATCATAGGCTTGGTATGTTTCATTCCAACCGAAAGTCTGATTAGAGGGTAATTAGGATCAGGTGAATAATGACATGTGTCTACATAGATTACACGATCTAAGATTAATCGGTAATAAACATCAATCATCAGAATTATAAAAAACAAACAATGTTTATTGATAGAAATTTATCATTTTTTGTTGGATGGGATCTTTAAAGTTGTGTTGACCAAAAAAAATGTTTTTTTCCTCTTTTATTACAGTTTATGGGAATCTACCTTCTCAAAGTCAGCTAGAAAACTGGGAGTTAGCTATTTCTCAGCATTCAACTATGCCACAAGGAGTATTGGTGGTCTTTTTTTTTTTTTTTTTTTTTTTTTTTTTTTTTTTTTTTTTTTTTTTTTTTTTTTTTTTTTTTTTTTTTTTTTTTTTTTTTTTTATTTTTGCTCGCAGAATATCATTGAGTCCTTGCCTCATGATGCACATCCACAGTTAGATTTTATAACTGCAGTGAGTGCACTTTCCATCTTTCATCCTGATTCAAATCCTGCTCTTATGGTAAGTTTTGTAATCCTACTCTCTTACACCTGCATGATCTGTTTCCTTGATTTGATAGAAATTCCATTTTGACTGCAGGGCCATGATATATACAAGTCTAAACAAGTTCGTGATAAACAGATCATTCGTATTCTTGGAATGGTAAATTTTAGTGTCAGGATTGGTCAAAAGGTTTATCAAAATGTATATATCTCTAACATAATCTGTTTGCAGGTACCAACAATTGCAGCAGCTACAATTTTGAAAAGTGCAGGCAGACCTCTTGTTCTTCCTTCAAACAATCTTTCTTATGCAGAGAACTTACTCTTTATGCTTAATTTAATGTACTTCCACTCTAGCTTCTCAATTCCTTTGCATAAACACTTGCATTGATATGCTTGATTCAGACATGTCTTTATTACAGGGGCAATAGGTCTTACAAGCCTGATCCTCGGCTAGCTCGAGCGTTGGACATCATCCTCATACTGCATGCTGATCATGAAATGAATTGCTCTACTGCTGCTGCTGCTCTGCATCTTGCTTCTAGGTACTTGTTATTGGTTATGAAGAATCGTAGAGTCTGCAATGAGATATCAAATATGTATGTATTAATTAGCATTTGTGTAATTAGATTACCTTTAAAAAAAAAATTAAGAAATTCTTCCTAGAAACTACCAATAATCACCCATACAAACTCAAAACAAATTACCATCTCTTAATTCTATTTTAATCATTATTTAATTACTAGAAACCCAAATTTAGAGACCACCAATAATGGTGGTCTAACCGTTTAAACAATATCAACTTCAAACGAGAAAAATAAAAGCAATAAAATTGCCAACACAAAAACATCAAACACTAGACACAAAATTCATTTGTATTAGTAACACTCATAGAGTTTGATATCCATTTTGACACTAAAATACTTACTGCCTTGAATGAGATCGGTCGTGAATGTAGCGATCCCACGAGTCATGAAGAAGTCACCCGTCCCTCCAACGATTGACAGGTCTCTTATCGGCTCCATCATTGCATTTTCATTTATTATGTTAATTGTCCCTTTGTGCTGTGTCGAATTGAAAACTTATGTCCAAGCGACCCAAGTGTTGTAATTCGACTTACCGGTGTACAAGAAAAAGCCTTGGGCACGAGCCACTGGTTTGGCGAGAGGGTTCTGGTCCATTGTCACAGGACAGTCGAGAACAACAAATTTCCCAAAGTTGAAGTCTCCTAGTCCTATAGGGTTCACGATCGTAGCTGATATGGCATTAGCTGCATTATCACCGTCGTAAGCAACGTTTTGGACATGAAGCATGAATCGTTTGCATGGTTCTTTGGGATCGACTGATCTCTTTATTGATGAAACAATATTGGATTGGTTAAGTAAAATAGATAAGATTAAGAAGGAGAATGATTGTTTGAACAGGCAGGTCCAATATGTTCTCAGGCCTAAAACAAAAAGAAACTGTCTTTTTTAAGAAATATTACATAAATTTTGAATTTCTCACTTTAAAGACAAAAACACACCATTATGCCATTATGCTACAGTCATAAACTAGATTATGATGCTCCTAAAATTGCTACTATATTTTTGGGGCTAAAGTTCCTGCTTCATGAGTCATTTTTTGATTAACCTGGTTTGAAGATTTGATTAGTCATTTTTTGTTAAGAGTAGAATTGAGTAATTTTGATTAACGTTGATATGACAAAGCGACATGCATATAAGTGTTCATTTATAAACATAATCACTTGTTTAGATTTGGAACTTTGCTGTCTGAAAATTTATAAAGAAAGTATTACCATTAATCAATATGTTCTCGGGTATAATCACATGTTTCTTATTGG
>JAKUCM010009101.1:0-20163 GCA_023374145.1 Lepidium sativum | reverse complement strand
GAGAGAGAGAGAGTTGTTCCATTGTCAAGCAGATTCATAAGAATGTTATTCATTCTCGGATTGTCTATGATCCTTTTGGTACCGATTTCAAAATTAAAAGTACTTCATTTACGCGACTATGTGAAGCATCAATTGGAACTCACTGGCGACGGGGAAACATAGTCCAAATGCGGATTTCTTCCTTCCGCTTGATATGCCAAAAGAGAAGTGGTCTGTCCCTCGATATGGCTGGCTTCACGATTGTGTAAGTTAAAGTGTGTTATGACGTAATTTTTGTTTAGTAGAGTTAGATTAGAGCACTAATACAGTAAAGTTTTTACAGCATATTGGTTGTGGGATGAATCTCTTTCGGCAAAGATCCTTGCAAACTCCAAGCCATACAAGAGTAATCGACTAGCTTTCATAGAACCACTGTTTTGTGGTTTTTGGTGGCTACACGTTCGAAAGGGATTACTTGGGAAAGGAGGATACTTTTTGTGTGGCCTGGTGGGTTGAAAGATATATTCGACGGCACTGCACCCACATTCAATGCCACTAGGAAGCAGTGGATGAGAGACGTGGACACCATCTACATCCCTCATAATTTCCAAAACATCCACTGGGTGGCCCTCGAAGTTAATCTCAATGAAAGAAATATTCTCCTTTTCGATCTCGACCCATCTTGCACTTCCCCTGGTGCAATGGTAGAGTCATGCATGTGAAGATGATCGAGTGTCTGGCCATCGGATTGCAACTTTGAAGGTCTGTCCGACGAGTATGTCAACTTCTCTCGGCTGAAATACACCATTGATTTAAAGACGAACTTCCCATAGAATCGGAAATTGTTGTTAGTGATCTAACATATGCACGCGAGTGTGATAAGAACCTGCTAATCAGAGCCACCAAAGATCTCCAGCTTGATTGGTAATTTTGTTTAGTCTGTGTATAGTCCTACACTCGTGTATATTGTATAGTCCTAGAGTATTTCAGTATATATTTGTATAGTTCTAACTCTATTAGTTGGTTATTGACAAGTAATTCGTGATCTAACTAAAAACTAACTACACCCACATTTTGTGCCACTAAGTGGATGACAGACATGGACACGATCTACGTATTAATTACATTTAAACAGTTTACAACTTTTACTAGCCGTGGAAGTTAAATCAAGTTTATTGGACACGATCTCCGAGATGTAATCATAATAACGATTAGACTCTAAAGGTAAGGGAAACTGAAGAGTCAAATCGTTATAAATAACCTTCCAATCGTTAATAACTTCTTCTAAACTATCCATCTTCTCCTTGACCAAAACGTTCCATCTTCACCCTTTCAATCTTTTAAAAGCTTTCAAAAACATTTCAAGAACTCCAAACAAAGATGGATTCACCAAAAAAAGCAACGTTGTTCGCAAGGCACATATCATGGACTTACCAAACAATGCTTTGACGAACATCATAGCTCGATGTGGAGCAGAAGGACTTGATGAGATTTACAATATCAGGCTCGTGTCCAAGGAATTGAAAGAGCTTTGCGATGGGAATGAGGTTCTAAGGAATATAAATATACGTTATGTTCCTTTCTATTCCCCTCTGAGAAGTAGGTCTCTCCTGAACAATTTCCTTACTCGACTATGCAATGCCGGTAATGTGGAAGCTACATGCCGATGTGGTATGGCAGAGTTCTTTGTCAATGGGAATCGTGATGGTGGTTTGGAACTGCTGCAAAGAGCATCCAATGGTGACTCTGAAAAGCCACACTGCTGTATGGATTTGTGTTAGTCTGTTTAGGAACAGACAGAAGACATGAGGGATGAAGTCCTAAGACGTCTACTACAGGACAGTTGTAGAAACATTGGAATACGTAGACCACCTCCAAAACAGAATCTTTCGTTACCCAGCATCGCTCAGTTGGCGAGGAGAGCAACAAATACTACTTCTCGAAAAAACATATGGTCGAGAAGGATGTTCCTGCAATGGAGAATTCCTGGAGATTCTCCATTTCTTTCAAGGATTCGATGCCAAAGACATTGATCAACCAATGGCCGAAGCTTGTGAAGTATGCACTTGGTTCTACCAATTCAGAAAGATCTTTCCCAACCTTTAGTTGTTGAATGTAATTTCTTTTTCGTTTTTGTACTCGTTTTCGTTATTGTAATCTTTTCGTTTATTAACTCGTTTTCGATTTCTTTCGTTTATGTACTCGTTTTCGTCTTGCATAGTTAATGTAATTTCCCTTTCAACCATTAGCGTATTGTTAACTCGACCAAACAGAGGAACAACTCGACCAAACAGAGGACTAACTCGACCAAACAGGTGATCCAACTCGACCAACAGAGGACTAACTCTACCAAACAGGTTATCAAACTCGACCAAACAGAGGACTAACTCGACCAGACAGAGGACTAACTCTACCATACAGGTTATCCAACTCGACCAAACAGAGGACCAACTCTACCATACAGGTTATCCAACTCGACAAAACAGAGGACTAACTCTACCATACAGTTGATCCAACTCTACCATACAGGTGATCCAATTCGACCATACAGGTGATCCAACTCTAACAAACAGAGGACTAACTCAACCAAACAGAGGACTAACTCGACCAACCAGAGGACTAACTCTACCACATAACGCGTCTACCTCTACCAAGCGTAGTGTTAACACTACCACTTAATAAATGACTTTACCAAACGCAGTGTTAACTCTTCTATTTAAGAATGAATGCTTTGACTACATGTTCGGACATTGTGACCAAGTTTCTTACATTTAGAACAAGTTGAAACTTTTCTTGGACGTTTTTCGGGCTGAGAACACTCGAACCAGCTCTTTATCCGCGATTTCTTTGGCCTCCTTGGTTGTTGACGTACGTGTGGTGGATTACACAGCTTACGACTAACTTCCAATGGAACGGGAAGTGCAGCATCTCTTGGAAAGATACTACCAGAGTATGCGTTATACAGGTAGGTCGTGTGATAGTATGGATGTGTAAGTTCGATCGTCGGCCTTCTATAAGCCTCAACAACGACAATGGCATGGACACAAGGAATGTTTTCAACATCATACCTCTTGCAAGAACAAGTCTTCTCAGTCAAGTTGACTAAATGAGAAGTTTCAGATCGCGTAACAACAGCCTGGTGTTCGTTTATGTCCTGCACGTTGTACTGTCTAGCTTCATCGACCCTTGTCTATCATTTATAACAATAATGTTAACTCTAGTAAAGGGATTGTTAACTCTACTATGAAGGGACTAACTCTACTATGTGCAATGGTAACTCTACTTTTAGGAGCTTTTCAATAGATGTTGTTAGAACAGTTGACGTTAGAGTGGCCTTCGTCTTCCGCTTCGCCAACCAACGTGTTAACATCGACATTATTGCATCTATAAGCTGGACAATGGGAAAATTTATTGCATTTGATAATGCATGGTTTATTGATTCTGCAATGTTTGACATAGTGAAATTGTATCTATTTCCGGGAAAGTACACTCGACTCCACAAACGCACGTCAGCTTTTATCAAGTAGGCATGAAGCTTTGGATTTAAAGCCTGAATCTAAGCAAGTATAGCGTTGAATTCATCGACCCTAAAAGCGGTGGCAGCTTTCTTGAACAACTTAAAGGGCTCGCCACCTCTAAATTTCGACAAAATGTTCTTACGTAGATGGTAGGTGCAAATACACCGAGAAGAAAGTGGGTACACAATCTTTATGGCTTTAGCAATGGATTTATGTCTATCTGATATGATGGCAAGTTCTCTGTCATCAGGGATCACACGGTTTAGCTGTCTAAAAAACCATTCCCAAGATTCGTCATTCTCGGTATCAACCACACCAAAAGCCATAGGAAATATGTTGAAGTTACCATCTTGCATGGTAGCGGTTAGTAGAGTATATTTATACTTCCCTAGCAAAAATGTACCATCGACAACAACAACCTTCTTCATGTAGGGAAAACCCCTAATACTTGCATCGAAAGCGATGAAAAGAAACTTAAACCTGTCTTGCCCGTCAACTTCGAGCTTTATTAGAGTTTCAGGATTCCCTCTTCTAATAACAAACAAGTACGACGGAAGTTCCTCATAACTACTTTCCGAACTTCCGGTAACTAGGGCTCGTGCTTAGCTTAGAGTACGGTGTGCTTTCCAATACTTCATCTGCATAAACGTCAGACTTAAATGTCACACAAACTCTACCATACGTCACACTAACTCTACTACACTGCAATATAACTCTACCACACACTACAACTTAACTCTATTACACATAATCCAACTCTACCACACTGTTAGACCAACTCTACTACTACGTCAGCACTGCAATATAACTCTACTACACTGCAAGCCAACTATACCAAACAACAGACTAACTCAGCACTGCAATCTAACTCTACTACGAAGATTAACTCCACCATGGCGTAAAATTACGTTTGTACCTTTAGACCGAATCACTTGCTCATTGAATCAGCAACGTGTTAAGGAAGAACAGATGGCCCAATTCCACCTACGAATTCCAAGTATAACCTTCCTAAGACTTCCGTTGACGCTTGTCGTGCACGACCTGATCTCTCCGTAACAGAACAACTATGTTCTCCCATATACTTCCGGACAAAGAAACATCCACCGTCGTCGACAGGTGAAGCTCGCACTCTCCACTGACAGTTTGGTACCCAACATTTCACATCCAACACTGTCTTCGATGAAGCAACAACATCGAAATCAAACCGCTGTAAGACAGAAAGTATTTTTAGCCTGGTCATGAGTTCTTTTTTTTGATGAGTATCGTTGCCCAACAACCAATGCGAGTGCTAACATCTCTATGTCCAAATACTCAGCATTCAAATCCAACCCCGTTGCTTACTCCGACAGGTTTTTCTTATTTTCTTCCTTCGATTTTCTACGAACACTGATATAATCTTCATCATCCGAGCTTGCGCCATCCATATCATCGCAACAGTTGAATCTGAATTCCACATCCCCGTCCTCAGCATGTTCACCTTCATGTTTCACATTTTCTGGTATACGCTCATTGTTTGGTCCACCTCTATTAAACACCGAATCAACTCTACTACACCGAATATACGAGGCATCATTCTCCGACTTACATTGGAATTTCTCGTCAACGTTTCTCCAACTACACTGACCTTTTTCAGGGTAACTGACTGAAACACGAGATCTAGTGGTAATTTTGACACATAGACGCATTGCTTCTTTACGAAATTGTGAAACAAACACTTACAATTGTCTATCGTTGCTCACAATTACAGGGGGAGTATCTTCTGGTAGTGACTGAATGACAACATTTGGCATGTAGCTTAGTTTTAGCTCATGACAATGTGCATCCAAACTAAAATCGGCATAGACCATCTCCAGAAATTCATCAAACCTTAAATCTTCGACAATGCCTATGATTCGACACCCGTACGACTGGTCCACCGAAAATATCCATCGATTTTCATTAAAACTCCATATCCCACAAACCAAAATGATTTGATCCATAGATCCAAACATAAACAGAAAAAGCAAAGGAGCAGTGAAGAAGTAAAGGAGCTTCAAGAAAGCTACAATGGCGTCACTTGTGGAGGAATCAGTTGGATGCGCAGCAGATGAGGTAATAACTGAGGGGTAAATACGTAATTTAAGCTCTACTACGAAAGTAGGCTAGGTTTCCAAAACTAACGCTACCATACTGCACTATATCGTGTAGTAGAGTTGATTAGAGCACAAACAACAACTCTATTATGCTGGAAATCTAACTCTACCAAGCACACTTCACCTCTATCACGCTGGAAATCTAACTCTACTACACACGAAATTTCATTAATGTCAACTCTACTAAGCATACTTTAACTCTACTGCGCTGGAAATTTAACTCTACCATACTGCACTTTGTCCATGTGATAGAGTTGATTAGAGCACAAACAACAACTCTATTATGCTGGAGATCTAACTCTACCAAGCACACTTCACTTCTATCACGCTGGAAATCAAACTCTACTACACACAAAATTTCATTAATGTCAACTCTACTAAGCATACTTTAACTCTACAGCGCTGGAACTCTAACTATACCATACTGCACTTTGTCCATGTGATAGAGTTGATCGCTTACGTGGCAGATTTCATTAATGGCATTTTTGTAATAACGTTTATTTTTCCTCATTACAAAAGGGCAAAATGGTATATAATAAATTAAAAAAACTATTTTAGTAATTTACAAACATTTGCTCTATTTCAATAATTAACATTTAATTTCGCTCTAATCTAGCAAATCACCCTTAAATCATAGTTAAATCTGTGGAAATTTTAGAAATAATATACGTAGTTAGCTCATTCAAAATAAAATTTGTATAAATGCATTTAAAACATGTTTCAATTTTTTCTATTTTTTATATAGTTTTCCTATGTGTGTTGATATACACGTTTTTAGCACTCGTTAGGAGCCTTATTTAACTATTTTACGCATAGATTTCTATACATTTTCATCTTATTAGAGTCTAGATAGCCTCGTTCAGATGCATTCGCATACATATTACATTAAAGGAGGTTTTTCAGGAACTGGAAGCACAAATACAAGGATCCTGACGCAAACAGAGTCTTCCCACGTCTGGGACGTGATCGAGTCCATCTTGAGCGAGGAGCAACACTTTTAGTCGAGCCCTGTCTCAAGGGAGCTCGAGCAGCGCACGGGAAACTCGAGCTCCGACACGAATTTAGACACAATGTACATGCTCGAGCCAATTCGAGTACTACCTGGTGGACCAGCTCGAGCCAACTCGAGCCCCCGCTCGTGTTCCACCCTGGAGGACCAGCTCGAGACAACTCGACCCCCAGCTCGAGTTCGTTGCCGGCGGCCAGCTTGAGTCTGCACTCCCACATGAAGCTCGAGCTAGTTCGAGTCATCTCTAAGCGGGCCAACTCAAGCCCTTTCACGAGTTCAATACTCCGCTTTTCACTAGGTGTGTCGCATACACCAGCCCACCCATGGTCTTTTTCAGCCCTTGGGCCATACTGAGCCAAAATCCACGGCACGCTGATTCTCAAAGTAGGCCGAGCTGATTCCGGGCTTTGTTAAGGACTAAGTATAAATAATTTTACATGTTGCAAAAATCGTGACCCTTGTTTTTACACTTTTTCTCGAGAAGAAAACTTAGAGCTTTGTAATCGAACGAAACCCTGTGTTTTCAAGTTTATGTTTTATGCAATTTAGTTTTACGCTCATTGTTGACTTCATACCTTGTTCGAGTTTTTTATTTCTGCAATCGAATTTTGACATCGTGCTTTATGTTAAATTAATGAGTTATGAGTAGTCATCTAGGGCTATTGAGGAAAGTTAGGGAAGCGTGGTGCTTATGCTTTCTAGGTCGTTTGAGGTTAGAATTATTTAGGTCTTTTCTGATTTAGTATTTTCATCACTAGCTTCATTATGATCAACATTATCTTGTTCTGAGACGTTGTAGCACTGACGGGAATTTGGTAGTACGTCCGACTAAATCACTTCAGAGATTCAAATTTTCAGCTCAAGGGATCGAATGTCTGAGGTGTGAATCGATGTTAAGCGATTTGATCGTTCACTCCAACTAGATTATCAAACACCTATGGCGATAGGGTCTTTTAGTAGTCTATTCGAGTTTGTTTGCCACGTGAGTGTATTCATTACTTGTATTCTCGTTGCCTAGAGATTAGCTCTAATGAGTGTTGTCAAGCGTCTAGTTAGTTTAAGAGTCACGCTGTTCAATGATAATCATTCCTCAGGAACCTGTTTTCTCACCTTGCGTTAATTTTAGTTAATACTCTTTTGTCTGCCGCTTTATTTAAACTCTCGACTTTTATTACTTGCTTTTTTAATTTTATTTTAACGATTGATATATGTTGCTAGATAAACCACACTTTGATTGAGTTTGATTAGAATAGTTAAATGTATTTAAATGGATTGATAATTACATTCCCAGTTGGATTGACACCTATTATACTACAATGACATCTCAATATAATAGGATTTGACAATAGAGTAAAAATCTTGTTATCATGTGTTTGATGCTATATTTTTTATGTCCAATTTTAACCTGTTTATATATTATAGTTATAGTTGTATATATTTTAGAAATAATCTATATACTTAATTTATTGAAAGTAGACTTCAGTTGAAGCCTGTTGAAGTCTCTCTCGTTGTTAAATCTCATGTGAATAACTTAGTAATTTACAAAAAGATTTGTAAGGATTTAATTCTCTATTTGTTACAAATTTTTACTAATTCTAGAGTTTTTCATTTTCGTACAATTTTATTTTTTGGTATATGAAGTATAAATCATGCAATTTTATACCTTTTTATTATAAATTCTCAACACCAACACTTCAATAATCTATTCTATGTCTTATTAAAAAAAATTAGTTTATGTCGTTTTTTTTTCAACATTAAATTTAGACAAGACTATTTAACATAAAAAATTAGAACTTGAATAAAAATCTGTCATTTACCTCCAAATTTATTTTTTACAACACAAATCAACAAATGAAATGTACAACAGATTATGTGCTTAATTAACGAGTCAAATATAATAGTAAAAATGATACATAATTAGAAAATCACATGATAATCATTAAGCAAAAAAAAATAGTATTGGCCATCATCTTCTTCTTCGTCTCTTGTCATTTAGGAGCCAATCATTCATTGTCCATCTAAGTATGATATTCACATAAATGAAAGAAAGTTAAGTTTATTAAGTACTATAATGAACTCAATAATACAATAGAAGTCTGATATATAAATCTAAAAATAAGTCTCAAAAAGAAGTCTCCTTAAGAAATTTACTTAAAAATCTGCATAAAAAGTCTTCCTAAAAAGTTTTCTTTATCGATTTTTACACAATATTTTCAATAAAAATTTAAACTTAAATCAGAGAATATCAAAAAATCAAAACTTTTACATAATATTCATCAAAAATGTGAAACTTATACAAGAATTTCTTATGAAAGTCATTATAATTGTAATCACTAACTAAAAATCAAATTTTAAAAGAAAAAATAGTTTTTTTATAGGAAAAAGTAAAATACTAAGTTTTCCTCAAAACAATCTCAACCAAGTATGATTTAAAGAATCATATAAAAAGATTATATTTTAACTAAAAAAGAATAAAATGCTAGAATTGTTCACAAGATCTCATTTCAAAAACAAAATCTTTAGCTAGAAAACACACTAAAAATTAAACTTGCACATAATTATCATTACAGATAAAATCTTTCGCAAAAAAATTAGATCACATCATATTCATTAAAATGTAATCTTTAACTAGAAAATATATATAAAAAAGAATTTTTACAAGATCTAATTTAAAAAAAAAAAAAATTTAACTAGAAAGCACAAAAACGTCAAACTTTCAAACAACTTTCATTATAATAACATATTTCAAAAAAACAAATTTCACATAACATTCATTAAAAAAGTATCTTTAACAAGACAAGATATTAAAAAAACTTAGAAGATAACAAATATTTAATCTAAAACACACACAAAAATCAAACTTTCACTACCCCTTAAAATAAAATCATTCACAAGAAAATTCAGATCTTTAACTAAAAATACACATAAAAAAAATCAACTTTTTCTGAAGAAGAGAAGATAAAAAGTGGCTAGGGTTTTCTTTTTCTAAAATTTGTATTTATAACTTTCTAGTACAATTGTTAGTTAATTTTGGCTTAGCACAACCCAATTTAATTTGAATTTCAATTTCAGAGGAGCGGACATCATGTGAAGTCTGCAAACATCATACAGACTTCAAGTAAAGTTTGCATCGTGTGGACTTCACTTGAAGTCTGCACTAACCCCTAAACATTGTAGCTTCAAAAGTAGACCTCACGTGAAGTGTGCTTTGAAAGTAGACTACACATGAAGTTTATTCCTATAAATTATACACTTCACATGAAGTCTGCACTAAACCTTAAATTATAAACCGTAAACCGAATATTAATATGCAAATGTTAGACCAAATACTTGTACTTTCTAAATATATGCACAATTTTACTCTTTTATTCTATTTCTACATTTCAAATACAAAACTTACAAATTCCACATGATTATCATCTCTTATTACCCTAAACCCTAAACCATTACATAGTTTTTTTATGAACTTTGTTTGTTTGATCTGTGTTGATTTTATTTGACCATGTTGTAGTGAAATTTTATTATAATTTAATTTTAAACTAATAATATAATTATGGAGCACATTTCAAGTCTATTTGATCCCCTAAATCTTAAATTCTAAACCTCAAGTTCTAGATTACAAACCGAATATTTTCTCTTTGCAAATGTTAGACTAAATACTTATATTTTCTAAATATATGCATAATTTAACTTTTTCATTCTATTTTTATATTTCAAATACAAAATTTACAAATTTCACATTATTATCATATCTTATTACCCTAAGCCCTACACCATTACATAGTTTGCTTATGAGCATTGTGGTTCGATTTTTGTTGATTTTATTTGACCATATTTTAGTAAAATTTTATTTTTAATACTTCGTATTTTTTTTTAGATTTTGTAACCAAAATTATATGCATATAATAATTATTATTATTTTAATTTTAAATTAAGTATATAAGTATGGAGAAGAATTTATGTGAAGTCTGTAATATCTGGCGAATGATATATATGTAATTGCGGTTTTAGATTTTTTTATTTGGTTATTAAAGGTAAAATTATAAATTAACTACTCTCATAAATTACTTTGATAGATAAATTCAATTAAGATATATATATTTGCATTTAAAATGAAATTTTCAGTCAATTTTGTTATTTTCCCAAACTGTATTAATATTCATCATATACTCCAAAAAAATATAGAGAGCAAAAGAGTGGTGACGTTGGTGACAATGATAATGATAATAATGGTAATGAGAAACCTTCTGGGTCCAGAGAAGCTCCAACTTATATTTTTGGAAATTGTGGCCCACGACTAAACCAATTATACAATTCCTATCCAAAATCAAGAGACGAAACTGACGAAAAAGTTATGTTTGATAATTAATTATTGTGTTTGAGGTGCAAATCTATTTGTGTTTAACCGAAATTGGACCGGCCTTTTTATATTGACCTAACATTTGTTTGTATTGATGTTTAGACACTCCAAGCATCTCGGAATAAATTTTCAATTTAATTTCGAAATATTGTTATTCAAGTCGTTATAAAAATGTTTTCCCGATCCGAGTTCCATCGTCGTATGTGAGGAATTGACTGTTTCTAGGGATTTTGTGATGGACAAAACTCAATCCAACCCAAACCATGCATAACAATCCTATATTCCAAAAATTTAGAAAAAAAACTCAACAGATTTTGGGTTATCCAAAAATTATGAAATTTTAGGTCACAAGTGGTTACCGGAGTGTAGTTTTTTTCAACATATAAATTATATTAACTTTTCAAACCAAGGAGACATGTTGTTTACAAAAAAACAAGTTCTACTTAACCAATCCGCATTTATGTTGATACTTGTCATCTGATGAAGTGAGAAGGAGGAGAAAATTCTTGTGAATCAAGCAAATGCTTTTAGATATTACGAAAAGGCTGGCCACTCATCTGGATAAATCACTATCTTTAGGATCTCCGCACAATCAGTGGCACACTGTACCTCTTGATACTCTAAGGCACGAAGAGACTTCATGGCCCAGAAGAGCGCTTCAAATTCGGTATGCAAAGGTGATAAGCATCAGAAGACTCCCCTCACACCCCTAAAAGCTCCTACACAAGAATTTGAAAAGAAATCTCCTAACTAATTCATGAGAAGTACTTAGCCTAGGAACCATCAACAAAACATCGAACACCTGAAAAACTATGTTCACTTTTATTAGGCTTTGACAGTGTATTCCAGAGATTTCTTGCTTTCAATGTATTCCGGAGTATCCATGGTAACCTCCAGTAAAGGTAGTCCAAATTAGAAATTACTAATGAACTTAGAAATACTGCTATTTTTAAAGGAATATTCGATAGGACTTAGGTTTGAAGAGCTGGGAGACATAAAAAGTATATGATTAATTTTTTTTTCATCTGCCCCACAACGTTGACATCTTGAATTGCATCGAATTCCTCGATTGATTAAATTCGGAGGACAACCTACCTTCCACCCATTGGTTTAAATTTGATGGGTAGATGGCCCAAACCTTACCCATTCTCCCTCTCTAGAAGAAGACTTTTATCTTATAACCAGACTTAATTAAATACTTCCCTAATTTATTATAACCATCCATAATAATTTGATCTTTCTAAATTTGGAAGACGGATACCTGAAATTAACAGAACATATTTTTGATCAACTAATTGCTTAATAAGAGGGACCCTGCACGTTCATGTTAAGTGGTCAACCAATTTATCTACTATAAGATCCTGATATATATTTGATTCGTTACCAATAGCATGTATGTGGAACCCAAGAATCATGTCATAACTTTTACATTCCCAATTTTTTATAAGGTTTTTTCTTATGATACCTCCTCCAATCATAAGATGATCTCATAGGGACTAAGGGGCTAGAATTTTTAAAATATGTGCCTCTAAAGACCTTTGAGAACAAATATTCTAAGAGTCTACACAATTGTTTAGCTAATAATGTTGAATTAAACTCCTCTATTGATATGAAACTCATACCTCCTTCATATTTACTTTAGCATAAAAATGACCATAATTACCAATGCAAAAAATTAAATCTTTATTATTTTTCCACCAGAAGTCCATTATAGCATTATCCAAAGTTAAAACAGTCACTTTAGGAAATCTATAACAAGACATCACATAGGTAGGTAAAACCGTAAAAACAAATTTTATGAAGATCTCTTTACCCTTTTTAGATAATAATTTTGTTGACCAACTAGATATTCTCTCATTTAGTTTATCTCTAATAAATCCAAAAATCTTTGTTAAAGCTACTTCCATTCTTTTTGGTAGGCATAAACAAGTACTCATACCTTTAATATTAGAAATACGCAGTATGTTCTGAATTTCTATATTATTTCCTGGTTTTACTGAGTGTCCAAACTCAATTGATTACTTCAGAAAATCAATTAGTTGGCTAGAAAGGGCTTCATACACCTTTAATACCTCCAAAATGGCTCTAGCCTAATTAATCGCTCTACAAAAAAATAAAAAATAATCAGCAAAGAAATAGTAAAATCATTTTAAAAAAAAGTAATCAATCAATTTTTATTACTACTTTTAAAAAGTAATCATTTTAAAAATAATCATTTTGAAACCTTGGAACTCCCTCTTACTACTTTTAAACCCTCAATCAATTTTCTCTAGTTAGATTTGTTTAACAAAATTTTAAAATAAATATATTTATTATTTATTTTTGAAATTAAAACTATCACTAAACAATAAAGCATCTATTTTGAAATGCTATATTTAATTTTAAAAAACTATATTCATTATGATATCTATCACTAAAAACAAACCGAAATCATAACAAATGTATTAAGAAAATTATTAATAAAACCAGACGATAAATAAAAAAAAACATAACATATAACAATAAAGCTTTCATAATTTAAATCACATATTATATCATAAACCAAAAATTTTTTTTATCAACAATTAGATCGATAAAGTCCGATTTATAGCTTAAAAACTCCATGTCCTAATTTTTTTTAATCTACTTCACAATCCATATATAAACAACTAATAAAAATTCCGAAATTTTACATATAAAAAACAACTACTGACAACACAATCTAACAACATTCACAATTAACACACAATATTTATTTTCTTTAAATAATATTCCTTACAGATCCCAAAAAAATGGAGAGCAAAAAAAGCGTGATGCTAGTGACAATAATGATAGTAATGGCAAAGGGGAACCTTCTGGTTGAGAAAGAAGCTCAAAATTTATCATGTTTACCTTATTTTGTGTCTTGTTCCTTTGAGCAGGATTCCAGGGGACGAAATTCTCGCAGGCTATGTATTCTCAAATATTCTTTTTACTAGTAATTTTGGACTTCCCGGCCCACATAATTCTTTTTTGAATCAAAAGAAATTGTAAAATTGATATGCCGGTTTCAATTAATGAAACCAACCAAAATGGTACAACTCAACTAATGAACCAACCAACCAAATCAGATGTCATTAACCAGTCATCTTTCTCGTTTTTCATTAGCTTGGCTCTGTTAAAATCACGGCGACAAATTTGAAATCTAATCATGTTTACTCGTTTGTTAGAGATTCACGACGTTGAGGTTGAAGAGGACGTTGAAGAAGAGCTTCCTGAAGATCTTGAGGCTTTTCTTGAGTTTTAAGCTCATTCTTTTGTTGAAGCTTGAGGAGGAAGTCAAAACCCTAAAACAAGACGGAAACAAGACATTGAGTTGGGAAAGATGATGTTATTTATTCTAGTTACACTTTGTCAAGACATTGAGCTTGCTAGTGATTTATGTGTTTCGTTTGATCCTAACCAAACAAATTAGTTTTGTATATTGAGCTTGCTAGTTATTTAGCCCTAAAGCAAGACGGAAGGAAACAAGACATTGAGGTGGGAATGATGATGCTATTTTTCAAGACAATGATCTTGCGATGTGTTTTGTTTGATCCTAACAAAACAAATTATTTTTGTATATTGAGCTTGCTAGTTATGTATGTGTTTTGTTTGATCATAACAAATTAGTTTCGTATTTTCGTAACCTGAACTTAATGAGTTACTTTGTTTGATCGTAGCAAAAAATCTGAACTTTTTTATTGTCGTATAATTTTGTTACCACTATCGTATTTTTGTCTTTATGTATTAGTGAATAAACAATTTTTGAGTTTTTCAGATATAATGATATCAACAAGTGTTCATTTTGACGTTGGAGGGTGTTACGTTGAAACGGAAGAAGGGTGTCGCTGGAATGCAAAGGATGCTATTAACTATGGAACAACATTTAAAACATCAAGTATTGATTATATCACTTATTTGGTCCTAGAAGGAAGGATACGAAAGAAGCTTGGTATGGATATGGACAAAGATTAAATTAAGTTACTTTCCATTGGTAGTCGAAGCAAAAAAACAATCATATATTTATAATGATGAAGATGTTGAGACTTATCTATGTAGTATGAATGTGGGTAACTTAAGGAGTTTTTTGCATGTGGAAATGGATAATAGTGTTGTGGAGGAAGATTTAAGAGTAGTGCCAAGAAGTTCGGTTGGAATGGATTATGATAGTGAGGTGGTGATTCCTACAGAGGAAAATGAGATTGTTATCCACGAGGAAGGAAAAGATCATGGGAATGATGATGTTGGAGATTATGTGAATATTGCTAGTGAGGGATTCACATTGCATGAAAGTGATGGTTATGATCTGAATGATAATACAGAAATTCCTTGTGATAGACAAGAGGTAACCGACTTTGTAGAGAAGTGGGAAGATGGCACACAGTTTGCATTAGGCCAAGAATATGTGTGTAAAGAACAAGTGAAAGATGTAGTGTTTAGAGGCTCGCTTAACAAATGTTTTAAGTATAATGTGCTAAACTCGGATACTTGGAGATACGTGGTAAGATGTCGTCAACAAGATTGTAAGTGGTACTTACGAGTGTCATGGCCTAAAGGAAGTAACAGTTGTTGGATGGTTAAAGTATATCAGAACATGCATTCTTGCTCTCAGATAACAGCTAGTTCATCGAAAGGTAAAAGGAGAGGATCTTCATATATGGTTTCAGCTCTTTTGAGAGAGGATTACCCTGGTCAGTTGGATACACCTCCTGCTAAGTCGCTTATTAGTTTTGTGCAAGGAAAAGTGGGAGTAAAGATTCATTGCAGTACTGCTTTGAGAGGGGAAAAAAAAGTTGTTGATGTTGTGCGTGGCTGTCCAGGAGATAGTTACGAGATGTTGCCTTCATATTTGTATATGTTGAGGAAAACAAATATTGGCACTGTAACAAGATTGCATTTAGATGAGCAGAAACGATTCATGTATTTATTTGTCGCATTAGGAGCTTGTATCGAGGGGTTTGAGCACATGAGGAAAGTGTTGAGTGTGGATGCAACTTTCCTAAAAACTGTATATGGTGGTGTTCTTATTATTTCCCCAGCACAAGATTTGAACCATCGTCACTATCTGATAGCTTTTGGTATTGTTGACAGTGAGAAAGACGCAAGATGGAAGTGGTTTTTCACTATGCTTAAAATTGTTATACATGATTGATGTGTCTGCATTTTAGCATAATTTAGGGGCATTATTTAGCATGTTTTGCATTCATACTTGCAGTATTATCATTGTTTTAGGTCCTTTTAGGCCTAATTTACATATTTAGTATTGGGCATTGCATACATTGCATAAGGGCGGATTTCAGGCACTTTAAGAGCTTATTATGGAGTATTTTGGACTACAAGAAGACCTATGGGTGAATCGATTGGCCTAAAGTTGAAGTTCAGGATGTGATCTAGAAGATTTGGCATATCTCCATGACACTCGAGCATGACACTCGACCATCACTTGGTCGAGTGATTTTTCGCACCAGAACATTGACTTTTTCGCCATAGTTGACTTTTTTAGGGCTTATTGTAGAAAGGCCTATAAATACCCCCTTAATGTAATTAAGCAAACCCTAGAACATTTTAGCCTCTTTTTAAGCAAAAATGACTTTTCTTCTTTTTCCTTTGTAATTACCTTTTCTTTGAATCTTAGATACTTGTTGATCTTTTGATAATTCGATTTTCTGTCTTTAATCATTGTTGTTCATCTCTGTTTGATCTTTCTGATGATGTTAATGGTTTATGATTCTAGGTTTATGTTCTTCATCATGAATATTGAGTAGATTAATTAGGGTTCTTGAGGAGATGGTGAAATTAGGGTAGATCTAGGGAATTCCAGACTTGTTTAGGGTTGATTAGGCTTAGATCTCTTCAATCTAAGTGTCCTTAATGCTTATTTCTTTCTGATCAATTGAAATTTGATGGTTTGATGTTTCCCACCCAAAAAGTGTTTGTGATAATGCTTGAATGAACTTAGGTTGAGATAACTTCTCCTAGCTGAAGAGATTGACTGTCTAGGGTGTTATTAGGCTCTGTTAGGTCTGTGTTTAGTGCCTCTTGAGCCCTCTAATCGTTGGTGAGAATCAAGTCTGGTTAGGGTTTGAGAGAGGTCTCATTGCATGAGAATGAATGTGATTGTTGTGATTCTTTACCTAGAGGTCATCTAATTAGGTTGATAAACAAGTCTGGAACCCCTAGGAATGCTTTGATTGTTGATCCTTAACCTCAAGAACCCCTTTTCCTTCATTGAATTTCGTCCCTTTTGTTGCTCTGTTTTTCGCCCAAAAGATAGCCATAACTTCTAACTTAAGAGAACAATCACATAGTTGCAACATAATAGAGCAACCTAAGTTGCTTAGCACACTTTCTCATGTCAAAGCGACCTAACATGGGCCTTGAATTTAGCAAAAAGAGATCAAATGTGTAGAAGTCCTAGATAAGCACGAATAGCTCCAACGACCACGCTAGACCTCATAACTGAACCAAAGTAGTTCATGAAATGATAGCAAAAACTTCTAACTTAAGAGAACAATCACATAGTTGCAACATAATAGAGCAACCTAAGTTGCTTAGCACACTTTCTCATGTCAAAGCGACATTACATGGGCCTTGAAGTTAGCAAAAAGAGATCACATGTGTAGAAGTCCTTGATTAGCACGGATAGCTCAAACGACCACGCTAGACCTCATAACTCAACCAAAGTAGTTCTTGACGGTTCACCGATAATCATAACTTCTAACTTAAGAGAACAGTGACCTTCTTGTAACATATGACACCAATCTAAGTTTCTTAGCACACTTTCTCAAGTCGAAGCGACATTAGATAGCTTTGAACTTAACAAAAAGAGATCTCAAGTCTAGAAGTACTATATGAATACGTACAGCTAAATGGATCAAGCTACACATCATAACTCGACCAAAGTAGTTCGCTACGGTTCTCTGATAATCATAACTTTTAGCTTTTCAGAAAAATCACCTAGTTCCAATATATGAGAGCAACAAAAGTTGCTTAGCACACTTTGTCATGTCAATGCGACATTACCTTGCCTTGAACTTCAAAAAAGATATCACATGTGTAGAAGTCCTAGATAAGAACGAATAGCTCAGACGACCAAGCTAGACCTCATAACTCGACCAAACTAGTTCGTGATGGTTCACTGATAATCATAACTTCTAGCGTAAGAGAACAATCACCAATTTGCAACATATGAGAGCAACCTAAGTTGCTTAGCACACTTTCTCATTTAAAAGCGACATTACATGGGCCTTAAAGTTAGCAAAAAGAGATCACATGTGTAGAACTCCAAGATTAGCATGGATAGCTCAAACGACCACGCCAGACCTCATAACTCAACCAAAATAGTTCTTGACAGTTCACCGATAATCATAACTTATAACTTAAGAGAACAATGACCTTCTTGTAACATATGAGACCAATCTAAGTTTCTTAGCACACTTTCTCAAGTCGAAGTGACATTAGATAGCCTTGAACTTAGCAAAAAGAGATCTCATGTCTAGAAGTACTATATGAATACGGACAGCTGAAAGGATCAAGTTACACATCATAACTCGACCAAAGTAGTTCGTTACGGTTCTCTGATAATCATAACTTTTAGCTTTTGAGAACAATCACCTAGTTCCAATATATGAAAGCAACAAAAGTTGCTTAGCACACTTGCTCATGTTAAAGCATTATAACATGGGCCTTGAATTTAGCAAAAAGAGATCAAATCTATAGAAGTCCTAGATAAGCATGAATAGCTCAAACGACCACGCTAGACCTTATAACTGAACCAAAGTAGTTCATGAAACGATAGCCATAACTTCTAACTTAAGAGAACAATCACATAGTTGCAACATAATAGAGCAACCTAAGTTGCTTAGCACACTTTCTCATGTCAAAGCGACATTACATGGGCCTTGAAGTTAGCAAAAAGAGATCACATGTGTAGAAGTCCTAGATTAGCACGGATAGCTCAAACGACCACGCTAGACCTCATAACTCAACCAAAGTAGTTCTTGACGGTTCACCGATAATCATAACTTCTAACTTAAGAGAACATTGACCTTCTTGTAACATATGACACCAATCTAAGTTTCTTAGCACACTTTCTCAAGTTGAAGTGACATTAGATAGCCTTGAACTTAGCAAAAAGAGATCTCATGTCTAGAAGTACTATATGAATACGGGCTGCTGAAAGGATAAAGCTACACATCATAACTCGACCAAAGTAGTTCGTTACGGTTCACTGATAATCAAAACTTCTAGCGTCAGAGAACAATCACCAAGTTGCAACATATGAGAGCAACCTAAGTTGCCTAGCACACTTGCTCATGTTAAAGCATTATAACATGGGCCTTGAATTTAGCAAAAAGAGATCAAATCTATAGAAGTCCTAGATAAGCATGAATAGCTCAAACGACCACGCTAGACCTCATAACTGAACCAAAGTAGTTCATGAAACGATAGCCATAACTTCTAACTTAAGAGAACAATCACATAGTTGCAACATAATAGAGCAACCTAAGTTGCTTAGGACACTTTCTCATGTCAAAGCGACATTACATGGGCCTTAAAGTTAGCAAAAAGAGATCACATGTGTAGAACTCCAAGATTAGCATGATAGCTCAAACGACCACGCCAGACCTCATAACTCAACCAAAATAGTTCTTGACGGTTCACCGATAATCATAACTTATAACTTAAGAGAACAATGACCTTCTTGTAACATATGAGACCAATCTAAGTTTCTTAGCACACTTTCTCAAGTCGAAGTGACATTAGATAGCCTTGAACTTAGCAAAAAGAGATCTCATGTCTAGAAGTACTATATGAATACGGGCTGCTGAAAGGATAAAGCTACACATCATAACTCGACCAAAGTAGTTCGTTACGGTTCACTGATAATCAAAACTTCTAGCGTCAGAGAACAATCACCAAGTTGCAACATATGAGAGCAACCTAAGTTGCTTAGCACACTTGCTCATGTTAAAGCATTATAACATGGGCCTTGAATTTAGCAAAAAGAGATCAAATCTATAGAAGTCCTAGATAAGCATGAATAGTTCAAACGACCACGCTAGACCTTATAACTGAACCAAAGTAGTTCATGAAACGATAGCCATAACTTCTAACTTAAGAGAACAATCACATAGTTGCAACATAATAGAGCAACCTAAGTTG